>RPOG01003271.1:0-67714 GCA_008086565.1 Thalassoma bifasciatum
CAGCTCGAAAAAAAAAAGACAGAGACTGATAATTGATTATTGATGCGGTTGTAAGTCAGAACAAATTGCCCCAGAGGAATGACCTGCCCTAACGCTGGCTCGTTTTTTCCTCCATGGGAGGGTTTCCACGGATGAAATCTGGCGAAGATGGAATTCCATCCCGGCTTCAGCCCAAGCCATGGACTGCACTCTGCTAAAGAGGGGGTCAAACACACAAGGACCTATTGTTTACTGAAGATGAGGGGAGCCTCCACTCCACTCCACCCCCATCACATCCACATCATCACTGCAGAGTGCTCAACAATGAACAGAGAGAGAGAAAGAAGGGAAAAAGGAGCGAGGACAGAGGACTAGGAGAAAAAAAAGGAATCTTTTCTCCTTCTCATCCAGTTCTTTTACAGTCTTGCCAATCTAAATGCCAGGACAGCTTAACCCTGGGCTTAAGCCACTGTTTTCACAGATCTCACAGACTCATAAGACCTGGATGTGGGAGGCAACGTGTAAAGATGCTCCAATCACCTTGGTCATCGTGGCGGCCTTTTTAGTCCATCAGTATGAATTTACAAGTTATATCCATGTAGGGTTTCAGACAAGAAATATAATTTAACTACCTCTTGGTTAATAAATAACTTAAAAACCAATGTGCAGTGAAAATCCAAAGGAAACCCGGCTATAAAAGAAGTTTACAGTGTGACTGATAACCCATTAGCTACAGTCAGACAGTTAAAACAACCATAAAACCATTAAATAAATATGATATTGCTAGCTTGACGCATAAATGTGCTATCATATCACTTCCTTTCAACTGAATTGGTAGTAAAAAGTGAAAATTTGGAGGCCCTGTTCAAGCTTGAACTCACTTTATACTTTATGAGCTGCCATGAGCTCAAACCTAATGTTAGCTTTCAGCCACATCATAGCAAAACACTTTTAAGGTGGTTCTTCAATGCTAGCTTAAGTTGTATGAGCAAGGAACCTGACCTAATGTGAGCCACTGCATTTGGCACATAACTCTAGCTACGTCAATACGTTAACAAGACAGAAAGTTAGCAAACATTCAGTTAGCAAGGAATTTGTGTGTTGAGTTACATATAAAACTAGCAATGGTAATTTCAGCTCGTAGCCACTTCATGTGAATAAATTTCTTGCCAACAAAGACTGAGCTAGAAATGTACACCTTTTTTCCTCATTTACCGCGTGACACTGCCAAATAGTAATATTAGCTTTTAGCCTCTTCCAGGCGAACGTTATTTTAACTCAGATGATGTTTGCTAATATCAAGTTGGAAATAAGTATTAATACCATAGGCTTGACATAGAAGGTTTTGCTTCTCTTCAACAGAATTTATGGTTTTGTAACTTAATTAAGAGTAATTCTGAACTTGTGGGCTTTCTAATGAACAAAATATTAAGCAAGATACGGAGTAAAACCAGCGAACATGGAGTTAGCCAGGAATCTACATCTCTCCTGAAGTCATAAACAACACTACCAAATGGTAAATTAACTGTTTTCAAAAGCTAGATTGTTTGTTAAAATGTATATTGTTTTGTTGTACATTCTGGACAGATTAAACTACAGTCTTTTTTTTCATATATATATATGTATAATTGGTCACTTTTCAGTTACTGGTGAATCCTAGAAGTAATGAAAACACAAAAGTCGTCTGATATTCCAAAAGTACAGTATGTGACTTACAACCTGATTCAGAGCAGAATGACACCAAACCAGCATTTAAGCTTTCCATCTTGAGAATGACATCAGCAGAAAATGTCCAAAATGTGAATATGAGCAATAAAATGTCTGATGACAGAAGCAGAATTTGTTTCAATACGGCAGAGGCTGAGGGACAGAAAGGGAGTGACGTCGGCGCAGTGTGAAAGGATGAGATAACAAAACTAAATCCAGGATGAAAAGCACAGACGGACAAAATTCTCCCACAAAAATCCTCTGGTGGCACGCTGCATAAATAAAACCCTCAAACTAGACTTATCCCTCTATCCCTGCACTCCTGACGCCCTCTATCACTATAACCACTCCGTCCCCATTTAGGGCAAACAAAGCTTAAAAAAAAGCTTCAAACCCTTTTGACTCAGAGCTACAGTAGCAAAAAGGGCAGACTGGCAGCTACCCTATGCTGCTGAGAGATTTAGAGGAGTGGCCATACAGGCCAGGGATATTTAAGACGGTTACCATGCTGGCAGGTCTCTTTGAAACCTTTGTGTTCCTCTCTCAGCTCCGTTGGCTGAGCAGGGTGGTTGACACCTGCTCGGGGCCTTGGGGTTCCCATCACTGTGCTGGTAACAGGGCACAGACGTTGGCTGGACGCCCATTGAGGGCAGGGGGCAGAGAAGGGGGAAACTGGAGCTCGGCCTATCTTTGTATGAGGAGACTGAAGCTGTTAGTTAAAATCAGAGAAGGGGAAGGAATCAGCTTTATCTAGGAAGTGCTTACCATACTAATACGCTGTTACGAGGAAAGCCACACACTGGATTATGAGCCAGCCATTATAATAAATTAGGGCTTGGCAATTAATTACAAATTTGATTAAATCCCAGTATGGCCCTCTGTAATATTCTGATCGCAAACTGTAATATTTCTTTAACCTTAAATGTTAAAAAGAGAGGTACATTTTTTTGTAGTTGCTTTTTTATGCTCTACACCAGTCCTACTCAACCCTGATCAATCAAAGAGACAAATTGTGGAAACTACATTTGCAAGAGAAACAATCTAAGTGGTGAAAAGTGGCAAAAACAGCAATGAGTATCAATAGAAATAAGTTTGAGGTGACAAAATGATCAAAAATTGGGAGAAAACTAAAAAAATGGTCAGAAGTTGCAAAACTTTTCATTTCTATACATTGGTTTTGAGTGAATGTGATATTCTAATTTTCCAAGTCACTGAAGTTTGGAATTTTCATCATCATTAAAGTTACAAGAAATACAGACTTGAACTAATTCACTCTGGGTTTACTGAATTTATATAATATCTGGGTTTCGCTTTCTACAATGAGAGGCCAACATTTTTTTGAGGAGCACCTTTTTATGCAAAGAGTTTTTTTGCGTCAACTTTGTTTATTTTTCACAAGAATCCTACTTTTCTCCCTCATTTATAAACAAGAATTTTAAAAAATCCCCCACAGTGTAGCAGTTGATATCACCAACACATAAGATGGGGATCCTGAATATACTGGCACAATAACTCAACATTGCAATATGGGGAAAATAATCACAATTAGATCATTTTTACCAATCATTCAGCCCTTTAATAAACCAAGTAAGACTACAGGGCTTTTGACGGTCGTACTACAGCTAGAAATACAGCTTGAGCAGACCATTTAAAATAACTTCAGCAACAGTTTCTGACTCATCTCTTCACTCCCCGATGAACTGCTGGGGTTACTTATCACATGAGACCCCAGAGTCGCTTCAGCACTTGCCACTTCATTTCAAATGCAGAGAGTGCAGAAAAAGAAGCTCCACATCCTGCGAGCAGCGAGGATGGTGAGGATACAGAGGGTGATGAAGGGTGATGTGAGGGATTTGGACATTCAGTGCCTGCCAACAGTTCCAACCCCTCATCCTCTCCCCTCAGTGGCTCCCTTTTCCATGTACTCACTCATCATCAGCATCAATGCACAGAGATGCTCTTCTTCTTTTTGCTGAAGCACGCCAAGAGACCGCTTCTCCATTTTTTGTTTTTTTCCCCCTCTCTCACCCGTCTGTTGCTGTATTACCAATGGACCTAACCACGAAAAAAACAAACTGCAATGGGAAATGTGCTTTTAGTCACAGAAAGTTAGTCTCTTCTGGATATTCAGCATGACATTTTCAAGCTGTGCCGCAGACTCACTCCGCTTCAGCTTTTTTTCCCCTGTGGTAATACTTTTTAATTTTAAAAACTACTGCAGTCAAAAAGCTTTGCTCAGCTTATTTCTTGGTGCAAAGCTTATGAAGAGATGTTTCTTTTTGGTATGCTGAGTAGTAGCCATGAACAAATGATCATATCACACCTACACAGGTTTTGCAATAAACGATCCACACGGTTCAACAATAGTGCAAGCTACATCCTCCAGACGTAATCATGAGATGAAAAAATAGATTAGGACACATTATTTTCTACTTCTCTGCAGTGAAGTGGCAACTGAGTTCATACGAGTCATTTTCAGTGACTGCTCCCTTAATCAAGCTCACCATCTGCAGAGCAGCACCCACCCAGCTGTGGGAGTGACGATTACACAGAACTGACAGTTCACTAATGAGGGCGCTACGGGCAAGGATTTCTGACAAAATTTCATCATAGTGTGATTTCATAACTGGTCGTCATGACTTGAAGATCATTTGACTTTTCGGGCTATTTCTGATGAAAGAAGCCCAGTAAATTACAGAAAAGAATGTGCTCTATTTATAAAGTTAGTCTATTAAAGCTTGTATAGGGAGTTTTTAAACTGATCATGAACTTAAAGCTACTGTAAGAAATTTATACCTGGTTGTAAAATTAATAGAGTGGCCTTTTTTTGACCTAAAAAAGTAAACAAACCATCAGCAAACTAACTGATAATTTCTGTTTCTTAATTTTTCATGGCTGTAGTTTCTGTGAGGGGGTAGGTATTAAGGGAAGCAATTCAGGGCACTGCAACAAAAAAGTGGGGGATGCATCTTGCTGTTCAAATGAAACGGGACGAGATTTTCTAAACACTAAAGACAATTAGCAAAGATAAAAGGTTCATTTGTCTACAGGGGGCACTACAATCAGGCAGTATCTCTAAGGAGCTTTGAAGACATTTGTATTTTTGTTGTGATTTAACAGACCTTCGTTTTGTGATCTTGAAAAACTTCTAATAGAAATTCTAAGACAAAGTTCACTGGATACTTGGGTTAAAGCTCTTGTGAGAATTTTTTTACCCTAGTTTTCAAACAAAATGGATTTAATACTGAAAACCTGATGCAATTCAACTGATTCCTTTGAGTGTTTTTTTAACCTCTGGAGCTACTGCTGTGGGGTGGGTGTCAGACCAAAATTGACATTAAAAAAACATTCACACAGGAGCTTTAAGTTTGGTTTTTTTCTTCATCATTTTTTGCTAAAGTGAGCCCAATGCCAGAAAATGAAACTCTTCAGAAGAAAAAAAAAATCCAACATCTTTATCAAAGTAAAGCTTCTTGAGGCATTACGAAACATATATTTCCAAGTTCAAACACAATGCATATTTGTGTTCATGAAATATAAATCAAGTTTGAGATGGCATGTTTTGACAGCAATGATGTAAAAACTTTTTTAAAAAGTGCATCTAGAGGTCTGTTATGCATTATTAAAAAGCACAGCTTAAAACACTCTGTTTTGCGCCTTTTTCTCCAGCAGCACCAGGTCTTGCTTGTGTATTCTCCCGGGGTTTTCTGTGTTGTTCGGAGCCAGGCCTGTCTGAGACGACGCCTGAGTGGGAGAGCCTTCACTTGAAACAAAACACTGCGACCACGGAGGATGACACACTGATGGGCACAGATGTCAGCTCCAATGTCATTAGCAGATTAATGCAGTTTGGTGTTAGATGTGGCAGAGACCGGAGCACGCTCACATGTTTACATGATCATGCCAACTGTGGGCATCAAATCCCTGTTATATGAAATGACAGAGATCCAGAGCTTAACTTAAAAGGCTGCTAGCGGCGTAAGAGTTTTGGTTTGCGTTTCCTCACAGTCTGGAGGATCATTTTTGACGTTTCAAGTGTGGACAACTGAGGCTTTACTGTCTCCCAGTGTTGGCTGCGACTCAAGCTGACGATTACATTTCAATCTCATGATCAGGGTTACACAGCGTCTCCAGTTTTGTGCCAGTTATGGGTAACATCTGAAAACTGTACCACCCTAGTTTAGCATTTCAGAACTGTCAACATGAAAGAGACATTTAAATCAAATTTAAAGAGCAGAGAGAAAAAAGACTTTGTATTCTACGTGTTCTTTCCTGACAAAACCCGGTGCCTACATTTCCACAAATGCAATTCTAGCAAAGTTTTTTCAGCAAAGATTTAGTATGACGTACATACTATGTATCGATGGCCGAAGTGCAAAACCTCCTATCTGAAAGATTCACTTTTTTGAGAAAACTAAAAAACTTCTTGTTTTCTTACAGAATGCTATTTTTTAAGTATACTCAATACATAACACACTTTTTGGACTATATTACTATATTATTGTGTTATTTCTACTATGTGTCTATGCAATACAGATGAAGTATTTTTGCCTCACAAAGTGCAGATAGGAGGTTTTGCACTTTGGCCATCGATATGTATGAAGCATGTACTGCAACCTACATACTGCTTTTTAAAGTAGTATGACTGTTCTGTTGTGGCATACAACATTCTTTTTTTTAATTTCAGATATCAAAAGTATTATCTTTAGCATCAAGTTTTGATTTGAAAAGATTGCTTTGCTGTTTTTAAGAAATAAACAGTTACCTGTGTGGTGGAAATTGTCTTTTTTTCAATAACTTATATACCATTGAACATCAGTGTTGTGATATTGTAGCTGTAATGCCAACTCATACCAGTAGGCATCAATAACACATCTTAAACTGAGTGCCAATTATCAAAAGCAGAAAAGGAAGATCAGATCCAAAGTTGAAGTTGAATTTTATTTCCTCATATCTGCAGCTATTAATCATTTTCACCAGTGACTTAATTTGAACCAGTGTTAGATTTTCTGCAGCGCCCTCTGGAGTCAAGGAGGGCTAATGCAACCTCTTTGACATATTAGTATGCACAAGAATTTAACTCATTTCTATTCTTAAGTACCCCAATGAGATAAACACTTGGTACTAAATTACTCATAAAAATAGAACCTGGTGTCAGAGTACAGCTATAGCCAAGGGATATAGCTAGATTGTGCGCTCCATGAAGCTAGCTCTAGTCCTGTCCGCCAGTTGTCTCTATTTTGTCAATCAACAGCTCATTAAGACTTCTAGACAACTTTAAGATATTAATGGTTCTAAAACTGTGAAAGACCCGAATTATTGAACAAACCCTCGCAACACCATCCGCAACAAGACCTGCCATAGAGTATTCATGTGTAAAAGAGAGCCCCACACAATTTCAAGACCAGTTAGTCCATTTCTCAAATTGTCTGTGTAGAACAGCCCAGAAGTGCTCTCATCCCCTGTGGAATTTGGGGGAAACAGACATCAGGCCTCAGCCGTGAAGTGCAAAGCCACCGTGTCAAAGCCAAATCATGTTAACATCAAGACAACCAAGATCCGGACAACAGCTGCACATCTCCACCGCACAGCTGACTGTTGGTCATATGGAGAAAATCATGTCTAAAAAAAAAAAAAAAGTACTGCAACAGATGATGCAGCAGTCAGCGTACATTATCCTCGGTGAGCTCCCTTTGGACGACAGATGGGTGGAAAAGTTGAACTTCACAAAAGCCAGATCAGGGATTAACTGCGTGATCTGCAACATCCACGACACTGATTCAAAAACAGACATTTAAAGATGAATTATAACAAGCACTGAGTGATTATTTTTGATGCTGAACCAGTCGGAGACCAGCACAGAAATCAGCTACGTAGAATTAACCGTACGTAATCCATCTGTGACAAACCAAATGTCTAAATTAAGGGAAAGAGCTTGTGTGAAGGCAACACTACACACGAGATGTTAAATGGAAACCCTCCTATATAATTATTGGTTGTAGGGCCCCTGCTGAGCTAGCATGTCGACCTAAAGTGGCCACAGCAAAGGCAAATGAAGGGTCAGGTCCAGTAAAGGGTATATTTAGTCTGTCGATGGCAAGCTTTTTAAAAACAACACGCCCTTTTCCCTGAGTCACATGGCTCTGAAGGAGCTGAAAATCTTGCCCATAAACACACGGACCAGTGGAGTACGCTCAGTAGAGGAACAAGGAGTGCTGTGTGGTGTTCCCCCCTCTTCCTGCTAAATATGCCTCTGTAGTTTAACATGAAAACATAATCACCAGGCGCTTTTTATTTAATTTAAAGGAGGAAAATACATGGAAGAGTTTTACTGTGAACATCTGCAAATGCTAACAATAGTTAACTTTGAGGATGGCTTCTAATATACGCTCCTCTGCTGTCATCCTCACAACAACACTACTTTTAGATAAATATCTAAACAGTTTTCTGTTTTTGTTCTGATTTTTCCTGTTAGCTTGTGAGATTTTCCTGTGGTATGAGTCGTGTTAAGAGCAATTTCACTCCCCCTGATTTATTGGGAAGACAATCATGCCTGCAGCGGTTTTAAATCTTTAAACGCGTTCAATATTTAGGTTCAAATTTCTCGTAGTGGGGGAAACCCTGAGGACAGCCCAGCACACACGCTTTGTGGATCATCATCTCATTGAAAAGGATGATGGTCATGCCGACTGAGGAGGGATACACAACAAATGCAGCCATGGCAAAAAACTGTAAATGTAAAGCTTAAAGTTGGATGGACTTGAAAAAACAGACCACTAAAGGCTATGTTATGTTTTGCAAGAGTGTGGTTTTTATTCTTTTCTTCACCCCGAGCACTATCCATTGGCTTCCATTCCCAAACTGCAAGGGGCAGTGTATCCGAAAAACACGTCTACCAGAGTGTTAAACTTACATTAATCACTACTTACATTTGAGTACTCATCGATCCAGAGTACTGAACTGAATACTTAACAACATCATTGCAATTCTGAGATATTTTGTGAGATTTCTACTTTTACAAGTCAGGACCATAGACTGTATAATACAGGGATGTGGTCTCTGTGATGTCACCCATCTGTCTCTGATGCAGAGTTTTGAAGCCTATCTTGAGGGCCGTATAGGAAATGCTAAAATCAACTTAGCTTCATCTGAGTTTGGTTGAAGTAAAGAGTCTTCAGTCCCTTTGTAGGCAGATAGCGTGGCCACCAGTAAGTCAAGTCAGCCATATGCCCTTTTATGGGAAAAACTCATGGGTTAAACCACTTAAAAAAGTTCTAAAAAATAATAATTCACCACCTTCTAATGTCATTAGTGCAGGTGCAGAGAGCTAGCGGTTTTATCCTGAGGGTGGCAGATTAACATAAAGTTAGAAGAGGACAGAGTCGGACATTCAACACAATTTATTTACAAACTAGAAAAAGATAATGAAGCCAGGTCTCTATGGCACTATGTTCATTTGTCAAACGTAAAAAGTAAAACAAAGACATTTAACCTTCACCAAATTATCACTGATGAGAGTCCGTTACTCATTTGGGAACATTACGACAACTGAAATTTCTGGGCAAAACAAGTTATGTGTGACAAAAAAGCAAAACAGAGAGGTGGCATCGCCTAGTGGTGTTATTTGGTACTGCCATAGTTTATCCACATCAAGACTTTGACTGTTACAACCTGTACAGAGTATGCTAATAGAGTAATGAGCTGTTTAGACCCAAGACAGTTTTTGAAACTGGCTGTTAACATGTTTGCATCTCTTGTAGAGATCAGCTTTGTTGCATTGGTGTGTCTGTGATTTTTGGCGTTTATGCAGCCAGCCTCTAGTGGACACTCAAAAAAGGCACTTTTTGTGTTTTTGTACTGGCTTTATAGTTGTAGTTGAATGCTACCAGGGGGCCTCATAATTTCTGGATTTATTAACTGAAAAATCAATTCATTTATAAAACTTTTATCTTGAGTGAGAAATGCTTTATTTTACAAGAAACTGGCTTAAATGTTGTGAAGCAGGGACATGGCACCTTATCTGAAAGCTGTTTGATAACTATCAATAATTAAAGCAAGATGGAAAAAGGTACTGGTAAAAACTGCAGAATAATTGGTCAGCTGTCAAAAAGTTCTTTGAGAAACTTGGGACAAAATTAAGGTCAATTCCAAGCTTGACAGAGTCAAATTAGCGCACCATAAGTCTGCAGCAACTGCTGTGCTCAGTGAGTGATACACCCAGCAGAAGGGTAGCTGGTTAATCTGATCCTCCATGAGCATCCTGCATACAGCTCTAATGCAGCATTAAAAGCCCCTTTGTCTTTTATCTTGTGGTGAATATTTGTGGATCATTAGTCTGGGTCAAATAGAAACCAACACTCACAGCAAAGCAATAAACCTTTCACTTCATGAAGCTTCCTCGAGGCTGCAGCGATGCCAGCGAGGCCTTGGGGCGTATAATGTGGGACTATTTTTGGAAGCTGCCAAAGCCCAGCCGAAGGTCTTGTGGTTCCCAGCTGAAGGCCTCGCGGTCACAAGTCGGTGAATGGTCGTCCCATTGGTAGTAGCTTTTTAAAAACAGCAATACAGCACAGAACAGGTGACTTCAGCTCCCAGAGGAACGGATCTTTAAGTGACGGTTCTGAATCAACCAGTGGGAGAAAGAAATATGATTTCCCTCAGGCGCTTCACAGATTTTCAGCTGGGGTGATAAAATTACAGGATAAACAGGGAAACAAAACAGTCTTTTTAAAAAACAGTCACTAGTCTTTCCCACCAGTCATGGCACATATAAAGAGCCATAAACATCAGGGCTATATTTCCCCTTTCCTTTCTGCCTTTCAGAAGGTCTCCTTTCTCCTCTTCTTTTCTCTCAGCACAGTCTTCAGCAGGCACTGATTTCATGGTGGTAATTTTGGTGCAGCAGAGACAAAAACCTCCTTTGGAGCGCTGTGTGAAAACTCAGCCCATCACCCACAGGCTGCCACAACACTAACCGTGTGTCCTCCTGAACTTGGCATACCAGGACATAAAAAACTGATTTCACCGTTTCCTTCAGCACCCAGAGAAGGGTGATCAACACAAAGGCTCATCTTAAACTTTGAGCAGTTATCACATGGACGTCTTGTGATGTAGCCGACAGATTTAGGGTGTACTTCCGTCCTTAAGGTGATAAAAAGGCGACAGGGAAACCCGATATACCGAATAAGCGCAACAACAAATGAAATAGATGCATAGGAAAAGTAATTAGAGATAAAGCTGCAGCGCTTATGAAAGTCATAAACTGGAAAACAGGTGTTGGCTTCAGCAGAACATTTGCTAAGCCTCTTCTTCCTTAGTTATAGTTGCTTCGCATGCCAAGCATTCTTGCACGCCACATACGCAATTTACGACAACAGAAGAAGATTAAACATTTAAAGTCCAAAGTAATTCACAAAACAATGGCCCCATAAATTTAGACTGAAGTGAGTCAAAGCTGATGACTTATTTGAGACTGATGGAGGGAGGTTTGTTGGCTTATCCCATTCCAGATGCACACAGATGACAGATGGCATCTTGCAGTGAAACACAATTCAGTGTATTTGAACATACAAAAGGAAGATAAAGTTGCATTCAAGTTGAGTTTGCTTGAATTGACTAGAGTGAACTGAAACCAGCCCAGGCATGTGAATGTGAACTTGTGGGTAGTCTGGTGGTGCTAGTTCTGCTAATGGTCGCCACGCAAAGCAAGTCCCCAGACATCAATTACCAACAACTGTTGTATGTTTGATTTCAGTTTCTAATGTTTACTAAACCGTCTGTCCATTGTACTATGTGTCTATTTCCAGACTTCGTATTAACTTCTTCTTTAAAATATTTTTTTTCAGTTCTTTTATGATAGACAAGACTTTTCAAACCTATGTCACCCAAGTATCATAAAGGCCACCTGGACCTTTTAATTTCTTATTTCGGACATAGAAGTGCCAAAAATCAAAACTGTTGTTGTGTTGACTGCAAGTGTACCGTGCCTCACAGGACTTAAGGGTTTACTTGGACAAGCAGGAACCTCTGGGTCCACTTAAGGCTGACTTTGGACGTATGGGAAACCACTTACATAATTGTTATGGCAGAAAAAAATGCTTACTGCCGAGTAAAAATAATGATTTCAGTCTAAATAGCTTGTTTCTCTATCTGCGCACACTGTATGTGGTGTGTTATATGTTTCATCTGAGGCACATATAACTCAATATCACTTACACTATCAACATGGCAAATGAACCGAAATAATCAAGATGATTCACTTCTTTCCTTCACAGAGGGTCGTGTTCAAACTAAAAGTTACATTTCTCACTGATATCTTTAGTCTCATGGGTTGTTTTTTCTGAAGTCCAGAATTCAAGATGAATCCAGAAAAATCCCACCAGTGTACTTTTTTGCAGCACTGTTAGCTTGCCACAGAAAACAGAGCCACATTGGCAGAGGTCCAAATCTCTGGCTTTACCAAACATGAAATTTGTTAGTCTGTTCAGATTAGGCTGGATTAAAAAGCTTTGGGAATTTATTATTGTTTTTATTGCACATCAGTGGGACTCAATCAAAGTGAAGTAGCTGAGATTACAGGAGAAAAAAAACACCTTCAATCCATTACTTTGACGTCTACTCTGGCGTGTTTGCGTAATAAAAAAGCTTTACAAAGAAACACCTGCAAACTTCTGAGGTTATAGTTCCCGTCACACTGCTCCAGACAGGGAGACATTTGGACAAGCTGCTGTTGTACTTTGTTACAGTTGCTCGGCTACGATTGGACAATGACGGGACATTTAAAAACAGTCTACTGCAGAGAAAAGGCACAAAGTAAAGTTTGGTATCCAAAAGGCCGCGGGAGGTAAGCAGCTGTTCATGTCTATTAAGATCTTTGGAGGTAAACAGAAGACAAATGAGGGTGGATTTGTTCCAAGTGATTGAAATCTTGAAAAACAAGGAAAAGAAGAAATCTTGCAGAAGTGATTGGATAAAAAAAGGAGAAAAAAATAAGAAAAATTTGCACCACAGTCCCTCAAAGCAAAGCAGAATCAAACAGAAGTCGTATTGCCCAGGTGTGGTCATGCAGAGGGGAGTCGCACAAAGCATCAAAGCCCTGAAGGGGGGAGTTACAGGGTGGGTTGTGGAAGCATGCAGCATTCGTGTTGAAGCATGCAGGGCCGTTGAGCAGCTCATTGTCGCTCTGCACAGCGAAAAACAAGGAGGAGGAGGAGGGAGGGAGGGAGAGGAGTAGAGTTTCTGACCTGTGGCTCCTTACAAGATGCGACGCTCTTCCTCCGGAGAGAATTATAAAATCCTCAAGCTAGGGAGGGGGGGAGAAGACAGAAAGATCAGACAAGACAGTCATGTGGAGTGTGTGTGTTTGCCTGCAAGGGGGAGGAGGCAGTGTGTGTGTGTGTGTGTGTGTGTGTGTGTGTCTGTGTTAGTGGTCTAGACCTTCAGATAGAATGATGAATCAGTAAAAACATATGTTACATAATAAATCAGCCATTACAGAACAAGTACACAAACATTCACACACACATTCAAATGCATTCTGGGAAGGCAAACAATTACACACTGGTTTAAATATCCACTAGAGCCATGTATCATATGAAGTCTGTCAGGTCACTAACCTCTCACAACCAAGGACACATGAATGGAGAGCAGCCAAATGATAACATTATATAGTGTGAGAAACCTGAAGCCTGTATTCATTTCCTCCTCCACCATCAGGGATACACCAGCACAAATGTTGAGCGTCTGAGGATCATCCAGATGTAAATACAGAGAAAGCACTTTCTCTTCAGCTTTGTTGAATTAGGTCTGCTCTATGTGGGTTAATCCCCCCGGGGAGGTCGGCCCCAGCCAATCCTTAAATCTGCCTAACTTTGATTTTAAGAAGAAGTTGCACGGTTTAGAAAATGAGTCGTTTGACAGTGAAATACAGAGAAAGAACACAAAATATATAATTCCTCCATCTCATTTCCTTCAAAAACTTTTCAGATATAGAGCTTTAATAGTTTTCTCACACAAGTGTAACAAGTGATTAAATCCCAAAGAATGTAAAATATTTCAATAAGGTATGACCCTAATTTTTAAAACTAAAATTGGATTGTTCTTCTGACTATGAGCTGATCTTCAAGGTGTATTTCTTCAACATTTTTTCAACCCCTGGTTCAGACAGTGGTTGCAAGGTGTTCGAAAGCGATGAAAATTAAATACTTATTTACTCATAAAAGAAAGAAATACAATAGCTTTTGTACTATGATGAGATTGTCAAAGTGTATGATACCAAATTTTCACAAGCCCCAGGTTGCAATGTTACATGAAAGCGGTTTTGATGGTAAAAAGCAAAAATCTTCCATTATATGATTAAAAAAATTCAGTACAACACAAGAAAGCTGTGTTTCTAGGGGTTTTATTATATCAAAACCAGGAGTGAATTAAAGAAAAACTTGATATAACACATTTTTAAGGTGAGAAAGTAGTCACATTAACTACTTGATTTGTTAAAATTTCAAAAATAATATAATATATGAGCCTATTCTTCATTTATTTGGTGGTTTTCTTTGACCAAAACTATTACAACACTGTTTGCCAGTCTTTCTTTTTTCATTTCTTTTCACTTTCATTTCTTTTCACTTTCACAATGATGCCAAAAACCTCGCCTTACTGTTCTCACTGGATATCTTTAAATCTTCAACAGTTTACCCTCAGGGGACCACAAACATGTTTAACCATTAGACAAGCCAACCAGCCTGACATCTCCTCCCAAACCACAAATACTGTGTTTATTTCACACTGATGCCACAGGAAACATCAGGGGATGATGGAAATTATTTAAATTTGTTATTTGGGAACCATTAATGCCTTTGGCAAAAGTTGTGCCAAGCCGTGCAGTAGATGTTGGGATATTTCAGTGGATAAGCAAGAAATTTAATCTGTTGGTAGAGCGACATGAAACATCAGAGGATCACCAAATTCAACCAGCTTATAGCACAAAATCAGCATCACAGGAGGCATAAGAAGAACACGGAAAAACAACCAGAATTTGAGTCTATTCACTCAAAACAAACTGTAAAGACAGAAAGAAAGAAAACCCCTCACACCATACAAGATCACATCAGGTGTTTAACAAAAACTGGGTCTTTCAAATTTAGTGCCGTGTCAGCACTCGACTTATGCATCACTAATGAATCAATGTGAGAACAAAGACTTTCTGGAATAATCTGCATCAGCAGCTACAGAACAGCCAGCTGGGGTACAAAAAAAAAAAAAGAAAGCCGAAGACTTTCTTTTTGGTTCATGGAAACAAGAGCGCGCAAGTCTAAAGGAAAGTAGAAATCTTCTTATGGCCATCGTGACAGATGGTTGGGCCTCCATTCACAACACTTTCCAGTCTGTTCCCTCAGACTGCCTCCCTTTAAAAGCAGGCTGAATACATTCTCCCTGCACAAATACACAAGCTCTATTCCCACATTCCACCACTGTCCGGCTCTGTTTGAGTGGAAAATGTGGGCTTACATATTTACTGTGCCTTCGCTAGAGTTCAGTTTGTGTAACAGGCCTCTTAATGATCCTTTAACAAACTTTAAAACACACAGAAGGTCAATAAAACTCATATTTATGGACTTCTTGATGATGATAAACCCTAAAATACTGTCCCAGGAGAAGGAAGCAAATCTTTCAGACGCCGAATTGAGGTCACACAAATCAACCCAAATATCCAGATTCATTAGCATTTGATTTAAGGGGGGTAAGCTACAGTAATGCAGGCCCCCTGCTCTACTATATATAAAAGAATAATCAGATTATGTTAAGCAGAGATGATACACTTCGGACTGAGATCATCTGCTGTAAGGGAACCGCCTGTGTTTCTACTGTTCAACGCCATCCCGTCTTTGCTCTGGTGTCACTTCTATTTAAACAGGACCATGTCGACACAGACTGCTATATGTATGCAAGCACAGGCTACAACCCAAGTTCTGCATCTGACAGCATCAATGCACCGTTGGGGGAACATGACAGTTGCCTAAGATTGATGCGACGGAGGCCAAAGGTTGCATCCCCCTCGACATCCTTAGGAAACACTCTGACTTGGCTTCCTTCTGCTCCCACAAAACCCACTGACAGCTGATACAGACTTTTTACTATGCACCCCTGAATCCCAGTGACACCAGTGACACCACGCCTTTAAACGTCTCAATTCAGGACGTCCTGAGTGGGTGTCAGGCCCAGCCGTGCCCCCAAAACTACGACCTCGGTTGACACCGTGGTCTGGAGAGGAAGTGGAGATGTCACGGGTTTATGTTTTTTTCAAATTGATGAGTGGACTTGAATGTGGACCGGGCAAAGCAGGTCTTTTGAAGGCTCTTCAAGCCAGAACAAATTTATTAATAGACCTACTTCAGAAAGCCAGCCTTTGGTAAACATACTGACAGGACGGCTATTGAGCTCAGTCCACTGTGAAACCTGATTTTCCCCTGAGCTGAACAGATTTGAGCTTTGGCTTACAGCAGTATCTTATGACTTACAACTCCACGTTTCAAACCAGTGAACTGTTTCATAAATCACTCTTTCGGAGTCAAACCCCAACCATCAGCAATGGTCAAACCAATCTATCAATAAAACCTTTGTTTTCCTCAAGTCATTGTTAAGAGAAAATAGCTTACAAAGAGCAGAAACTGGGTCATTATTTTTAAAGTATCGACCAATCATTACATCATAAAAAGTCAAATGTTTAGTATGAATTTTTTCAGTGCCTGAAGCGCATCTAAAAGTCTTTAGCCAACCACACCACATAACAGGAAAAGAAGAGTAGTGACCACATCAGATAGCCAAAGACCGAACAATTCGCAACAAACGCTGGATGTCCAAGAGCAGAGTTATGAGACTGGGAAAGGGAAAGTTGTAGAGACTGAGCATGGCTGTAAAATGTCAACAAACTGTTGCATTACAGAAACATCAGCTCAAATTCAATATTAGATGCTAATGATGCTTACTTCTTGCAGTACCTTTTCTCAAGTCGACCAAATGCTGAATAAGATATGACTACCAAAAAGTAGTTTGGCTTGTAATGCCCATCCCTTTAACTGATGTCAAACTAGTCACGCCAGCTGACAAAGTTTAGCAGCAAGAAGAGAGGTCTGTGTTTCTCTCTGCTGGGAATGATTTCTGTGATTTCTTTAGTCGTAATGGTGGACACTAGAGCTTTACGGCCTGACAAAAAAAGACAGAAAAGCAGAAGAGAGCTAAGTTTAAGTTCAGTTTAAGTTAACTCTGCTTGGTAAATCAGCACTGGTAGGACATAACCAGGATTCACTAATGTTACAAGTTACTGATAGGTCTCAGAGCACCAGGCTCTGAGTGGCGTTAATTGCAGCTACTAAACTACTAATCAAAGTTTAAAGTCATGTTTCAAACAACACCGCTACAAATATGTTGATAAATATATTACCTCATTGTGTTGCGTCCTTTACAAAGTTATCTTGAACAAAGAAAAGTAGTGCTAAAAGGAATATCCGATCTACTTTCACTTTCAAAACAAACACACAAGTCACAACCAGATCAGAATCTGAATCAATCAGAATCACTTTATTGTCCCATCAAGGGAAATTGGTGTTGCAGCCGGAACACACAAAAGACAAGGTAGACAATGACAGTAAGACCCAATTAAAAGTCTAAAATACAGAGATAATACACAACACAATGCCGAAGAAGAGACACAATAAGAAGCACCGTACATATACAAAAGCACTAACCATGTTCAGACCAGAGCTCATATAAAAAATGGAGAGTAACATGCAAGTAAATGCAGAAAAGTGCAAAGAGTTTGCGCAAGTCTTCCGGCTAAAGGGAGTCACTGCAACTCTTCAAAAAGATTCTCCTCACAGTCACATTAACTTTCACTTTCAAATGCTCATTTCTTGTCCACGTCTACCTATGGTAAGTATTAAATGCACAACTATAAACTGCACTGAGGGGTCTAAATGTACAGATTTATGTTTGATTAGGAAGAGTGGTCAACCATACATGACTTGTGCCTCATGGGGGCAACTTCTGACAAATCATTTGAGTGTTGAGCGCAGTTTTCTGTAAGTGACGTTAACAAAGGCTTTAAACCAGCTCCTGTAATGATTTTTAATCCTCGCTCCCCTGAGACTGACATGAACACAGACACATGAGGCACCTTGACTGATGCACTGATGCACACACAAAGCAAAATGATACAGTGAGGGCTGGGAAGAGGCCTCTCAGCTCTGTGACAGTGTGGTCGTTCCAGTAAAAGCCCCTATACCCAACCCCACACACACACACACACACACGTACAGCCACCCTCACTGTCCATCTACAAACGTCCCAAGTCTCTGACAGGCCTGTCAGCGTGCACCACCACCACAGGTGGGGGAGGGAAGGAAAAATGAGGGAAAGAAAACAGAAGGTTTGCTATGAGAGAGGATATTCGAGCGTGCAAATTCAGAGAGGACAAAAGAAGAACGCGGAGGAAGGAGTGGGAGGAGGATTCTCCGTATGGAAAAACAAGACTGCGTACAGACTCAGGGATGTATGGTTGGAGGGCTCCTGGAGAAGCATAGTGCTTTTGTTTTTCTCGTTTTTCCCTAATGTACTGAGACAAACAGGGTCCCCCATGTTTTGCTTTTGGGCTTCTCACTTATTTAGAGATTTTTTTATTTCTTAGGTGCATATTTTCATTCCACTACACTGTGTCCCTGTCCTACATTTCCACATGATGCAACACACTGAATCCTGGTGTAAACAGAAATAGGTGAAATTCCTTCTTCTTTAAATCCTATATGAAGGGAGCATGAACTCTGTGCTTTGTATGCACATAAACACACACACACACACACATAAAGAAGTGTATTCAAAAGGATTATGCAGGCTTGAATTTGAAAAAAAAAAAGAAAGAATCCCAAACTACAAGCACGGCAGAGCAAATCTGGCTTTGGAAACTTTCCTCAGAGCATCCTGGTACAGAAGGATTATCAGCTCCTGAATCAGTGGCAACATCTGCGTGAAAAACATGGCCACACAACACTTTTAAGATCCTGAAGTGAAAGGAATGGCGTTTATTCTCTTATAAATGTGGAATCAAAGGGTTCTTCTTGTTCTAGATGTTTCTGGGAGTAACTATTGGAATGCATGAATCTTCAGGAATGTCCACTGATATCCTGCTATGTGCAAATGTTTGCTCATGACCGAGCTAGAGAAAATAAGAGGGGGAGTGTTGGAGAGAAAATAAGTGGCCGTCTTCTTCTGCTTCTGCTTTTGTATGAATCTTAAGTAGTCCCATGTCGAGGGAGGCTTTGTTCACTGTCACCATTGGGGGGCACGTCCTCCAACTTTTCCCCTCACTTCCCTTTTGGCGTAACATTTATCATTCTCCCCCCAGTGAACAATCATCCTACAACATGGACTTGCATCAGATGCACAATAAAGTCCCGCCCTCCCCCCCTTTGGCCCCTCTCTCTCTAGTTGCTGGGAGACCTTTCATCCAACGGGACAGCTTGTCAACAACATCATCACTTACTTAGAAACTTTCTCTTTAAGCTCTCTTTGATTTGGTGAAGCGGAGGCTTATTAAACTGCATCTCATCCTCAAATAAACATTTTTTTTCTTCTTTCAAGCTGTGTCCAAGAACGCTTGGGAAAAGAAATTCCAAGATTTAACGTCTGGCGCTGGAAAAATTGCAATGCATGCTTAAGGGAATGGCTGAAGTGGTACAACCTTCTAATTTGCAAGAGAAATTCCCCTTTGGGCAAATATAGCATTATACAGCCCCGCTTACCAGCTTCGTTCTTATGCTGACATTATGGAGTGCTAATGTTAGCTTGAAGAGCAACCCTGAGGCCTGAGTGAATCACCAGGCCTTTTTTCCCCCTTTCTGTCCTTTACAATGAAGACAGGTGCATTAGCAATGAGAGGAAGGATGACGGAGGTTGACTAAGTGCATTCAAACTCTGAATCACATCCTTTCCTCTGAGCTTTTACCAAACGCACAGAAACCATCACAAAGTCCTGCATGAGCGATCATTATCAGCAATGATTCAGCACAGAAGTCTGAAAACAACCACTTTCTTTTGTTTTGTTCTGGGCCAAACTTTTTTTTTCAGCTCATAAAAGGTTGGACTTGACCGCTTTGGCACCTATCCCTTTCAGCTGACTGCCTTGTTCCACTTATTCCGCTTATTATGGCTCCTGACAGCTGAGTATTTTGCCTACTGAACCCAAAACCTCCACGCTCTTTGGATAAAATTCAAAAGAAACACCAAAGAGACAATGATGAGTTGACAAAAGAGACAAAAAAAGAGAGATAGGGTGCATAGAGAAATTAAAAAGGATGAAAAAAGGACTTGAATTCGGTGGAGGAAAGAGGGGAGGTTGAGGTTTGTGGGGGGAAATAAAGAGCAGCCAACAGCAGCAGCAACATACCATCACAGTGAGAGCAAATGCAAATCAGCCCTGATGCAAATGTCATACGTCTTCAGGGGGCAAAACAGACTGTCTTTATACCGGCTCCACCCGACCCCCCCAACACAACACACTTCTCTCTGTGCAATCACCAAACCCCCACAAAGCTCCTCCAATCCTCCAGTCCTGCACTGAAACACAAACACTTCCAGGAGCGATAGGAGTGTAATCACATCATCTTCTTGTTTCACACTAAACAAAAGACCAGAGTACAGTGGGCTCTTTGCAAACACACACACAAACACACAAACACACTTACACACACACAGTTATAAAAAGATCAATCACTTACTTGTCTGTCATGGCGTCGGCCAGCGAATACTGATTCATTAAAACTGCTTTTCACTTTTTGCCACACAGTTGGAAATGGTTGATGGAGAGGTCCAGGAAAGAGTAACAACAGCAGCACTCTGTAAAAGAGAGGAAATAAACAGTTAATGATGCCCGTTGACACTGTGGCAAAAATTGGAGTTTTGTCTCTGCTGTGCCCCAAGATAGTTCTGGGAAAGACAAGGGGAGCTGAATCCTGTCCTGCAATCCAGGCAGCAGAACTACCATGTGCACATCTAAGAGCAATATTGGTGGGTTCAGTTTGCTGTTCAGAACTCACTGCCAAGGATTTTCATTACCATACAAATGGTCAATAAATTCACATTTAAATTAACATTTTGTATGAGCTGTCTTTAAATGGTGGTCATATACACTGCTTGGTCAAAAAAAAGTCACTGCCTGGATTTAACTGAGCAAATACGTAAAAGCCTCCAATTGAATAACTACTGCATGGGCAAATATCTTTTAGCTGGCATCAAGTTCAAGTTATTGGCATGCACCAGGCAGAGAAAACATCTAGTAAACTACATCAAAATTGCAGAAACGACTAAAATTAGGTTAAGAACTGTCCAACACGTCATTACAAAGTAGAAAGATGGTGAGGAACCATGGTCTTTGGCGCATCAGGGTAAGAAGAGAGGCATAATTCTGACTCTTATCAAAAAATTTACTTAAAGCTTGAACTCTAACCTTCAACTATGAATCTATTTAAAGTTGGATACTTAAATCTTACCAAAAGTTCGCAATTTTGACTTTGATCCAAGACTCTAACATAGTTGGACTGTTGACAGTAAAATAAAAATTCGAAAATATTTCTCCATTCTGATTTTAATATACGAATCTAAAAATAAATTCACAATTCCAATGTTTTTCACAGGATCCTTCTTCCCTCCAAGAAAACTAAAATGTTGGAATTTTGTCTCTAATGCTGGAATTTTTGGAAAGAAATTGGAATCCTGACTTAAATCCAAGAAAACAAAAAAGCCATAGTTCTGAGTGTCCCATAAATTAAGACAGGAATGTTGGAATTCATCACAGAATCTGAACAATTCATAACATTGACTTCAGTCCCAGAATCTTAAAAAAGCTAGAACATTGACTTCAATTGCACAATCTTGAAAAAAGTCAGAATTTTGACTTCAAACCTAGAATCTTATAAAATAAAATGTCTGAGTTTTGACTGAAATCTAAAACCTTATGAAATAAATCGAAATTCTGACTTTATCTTAGAATTTCCAAAAATTGGGACTGAAATTTTTAACTTGGTATCTGAAAAAAAATGTCAGAAGTCTAATTTTATGGCCAGGATGTTGTCAGAAATTTTCTTTTGTTTTGTTTTTCCGACATAGCTTTCCCCCTTAAAGAAATAGCTGGTTACAAGTAACACAAGTGCTTTTGCTCACGGTTGAACACTCAATAATAGAAACATTTAAACAACAGCACCTCCAGTCTGCACTGCTTTGTCTGAGACCTTCTGGGTGGTAACTGGTTGTCTTTTAATGAAACAAAAGAAAGAAGCATTAAAATCAACTTCAGCCTGTTCAAAACTCCTCACAGGAGCTTTAAACAATGATAAATGAAGCAGATTAATACTGATAATTTGATCAATCTTGTAAAAGATATTCAATGATAAGAGTTAGGACATTCTTTTGTTTGCTTGTATGTAGGTCAGACAACTAGACAATTCTCTGCTCCCATGAGAAACAAAAGATGAGAGCTAATCACTTCTATTGTGACGTAAGTTGAGCATCAGCAAAGACCAAACACGTCCAGTTTTCAGGCCCTCGTACAGACTGGGAGCGAACTTTACTGACATGCTTCACTTGCTCACAATTAGCCGAGCAAGGCCCAGGTCTCCTTCAGCTTTCTGGGGGATACTGTTACCATAGTTACCAAGGCAGCCAACCAGCCAGCCAGCCAGCCAGTCAGCTAGCATAAATAGAAGTGCACCAAGAAATCCTCAGGGCGGTGAGGAGACAGTGTGAATCCAAAGCACAGATTAAGAATGTGTCGTTTGTGATTAAGAGGCGGTGATGACAGTCTTGGATGAGTGCGGCGAGAAAACAAATTCAACAAAAGAAATCATTCACAGAGATCGATCAACGCGCTCGGTGCATGCTCAGGGATGCACATAAATCAGCAGATGTTCACTGTCAGCATCCTGAATTTTTTATTTTAATGAGGAACTGAGACGAGTGGCATCCTGTGTCCTGCTGGGTGTCGACCAATCTCCAAAAGCCTTCAGATTATCTGCCTTTAAACGATTACGATGGCAGCACATTACTTTCCTAGATTATACACTCTAATGTGTTAACACACACAGATGTGACTTTGGGGAGTAGGATTTAGGTTCTTAAAGCAGATAAAGGTTTGATAGAATTTCACGCAATGTCAAGTCGACATAATGGACCTGAAGCTCCTCAAATCATAAGTTTTACCTCTAAATCACGGAAGTTAATAATCCAGAACTGATTAACTAAAGTAGACTTAATGGTTTTAGAGCTGTCAGTGAAGGGAACCAGAGGGGTGAGGAGAGGCTCTCCACTCCGCTCCACCCAATCCCATCAGCATCAAACTCAGACAGACAGCTACCAACCCGGGAGGCAGAGAGAGCGACAGTCTGTCTGCTGATGTGCCCGCTCCTTCCTTCACCTTTCCCAACCATTAACTCTGATAAATGAAACAGAACAGTCATCATTTCTGTCACTTTAGCTCCAAGCCTCACCTGTTTCATTCATTTCCTGTGTTCAGACGACTAATTGAGCTTGTCCGTGTCTGTTTGCAGCACAGGAACATGCATTAACTGTATACGGCAAAGTAATCTCCGATAATCGCTTTAGTTCCATTTCCTCTGGTCTGTCAGGCTCTGTGTTTGTGGGAAATTATTTCAAACTACAACATAAGCTAGCATCAGAGAAACTGAAAACTACATCCACCTCAAGCAAACAGTAACACTGTGCATCAGCAGTGAAGCTATTTGCAGCAGAATGGAGATACAGACCCACTCAGAGTCAGAAGAACAGAGCTCTTCAAAGTGAAAAGGGAGCACTTCAGCAGAAACATCAGCATAATGGTGGGTGATATGACCCAGAAATCAATATCAGGATTAATTGAACGTTTTACTTCATGTATCCTATCTCTTAAATCCTCTGCAAGGCTTGCACCAAGCTCGGTTTCTCTGATCCAAGAAGAGCTTCTTCCCTTGTTTTTGTGATCTAAAGTCATAACAGGAAACATAACTTATGTTTAGTTAATGTGGAAGTGCTAAAAACTGCAGTTCCCCGAGTGGCCACTTGAGGCTGGCTGCAGAAACACCAGAAAACACATACACACCAATTCAAAAAAGCAAAATAAACACGTTTATAGCCTGGTCAAGAAAACAGTTTTGGTCTTAACAGCTTATTTTTCAATAGTAACACACCGTAGGGGATTTGAACTATTTCACAACTTGCTATGAAAACATACAAGTTTTGCACATAGACTGTTTTTAGAATGGACAGTATGGATCTCCCTTCTTAAAATTAATCAATAACTAACTGAAATTGTAAAGATTTCTTTGCCTTTGAAGGTTGGTTTTGATTCATTTCTAGCCCTTCATGTGTCAGCTTTGACCTCACCCTCGGCAACACTGGCAAACCATTAAAGCAGAAATGAAGACTTTTAGATCCCAGTGGAAGGAGAGAAACTTGTGGCGTGCACAACCTGAAAATGTCCAAGCAGGGAGGGAAACGCCTCTCCTTTCCCCTCTCAAGAGAGATTTATGAACTCCTGACAACAGCCAGCCAAGGGAGGACAAACTCTTTCCACATCCAAAGCCCAGCAGACACTGTGCCGCTCGTTTGATCTTATATGTGGCGTTAAATCACGGAGCACATTTTAACCATGTCCTGCCAACGACGCCAGAACCTCAGGTTACAAAAGCATCTGCTGGTTAGGTCTGGAGGGAATTCCAATAAAGCTTACCAAAACAAGGCTTCATGCTTGATCTTGATAGTGAGAGCAAGGTGGGGTCCAAATATGCAAATATGATCAAAAAGAAAACAAAAATGCAAAATGACACGACGAAAAAAAAAAAAAAAAATCACAGTTTTGAATACAGTTGAAATCTGATCTGGCATGAGAAAACCAGATAGCTGAGGAAATAGAATAGGGTGGCGTGGCTCTAAATGCTGCAATTAATGTGTCAATAACAAGGCAGATCCAATATCAGCAGATGTTTTCACGTCAGCACAAGTCACTGTGAACAGCAGATAACACAGAAAACAATAGAAATACTCATCTTCCCACACAGTAGATCTAAGCCTACCAAGCCAAACTGCATCCAAGTCAACTGTGTGGGATTCAACTCAAAAGAAAGCACAACAGAGTCCCACACACTGCATCCAGAAAACACTGAATAATTCACCTCCCAGTTGAGATTCGAGCAAAAATAGCATGCACAGTGCTGGAGACTGTAGCCACTGCACCGGGTAAACATCAAGACACATCTGATTGCTACGTCAGGAGGGGAAAAGGTGTTGACATTGTGGGATACCAGCAGTCAACACACACGGGCTGGTCTGCGACGTGAACCTTACCATAATCTGAGAGAGACGATCCAGCAGGTTGGGAGAGAAGAATCTGTCTCAGTCACTGTGGTGCTACTGGGAGAGTCACCCCTGGTTTGCATGACAGATGAAAAAAGAAAACAGAATTTGATCATCCAGCGCGACTAGTCTGTCATCTCCTCCCTCTCTGCTCCCCCGGTCATGCTCCTTCTCTCTCACACACTCCCTCCTTTGGTTCCTCTCTCTCTCTCTCTCTCTCTTCTCTGCGTCTCTCTCTCCTCTCTTGCTCGATAAATGCTCAAAAGCTGAGCAGCGTTGGAGAGGCTGGAGAGGGAGTGCTTGCATCAGAGGTCTGGGTTACTTCAATGCATGACAGTCTCTAGCTGAGGTTAGAACAAAACAGACAGTGCCTTTTCCTCCCTCCGCCACAGCAGTCAACGCCGCACGCCGGAGAGCGACAGTGCAGAAATCGCGCCTCTGGAGAGCGTCAATGCACACAATTACTGAAGAGGGGGAGGGGGAACTTTGGAGGGGAGGCAGGGAAGGGGGCTAAGGTTAGGGTAGTGTGTACGTGGATCTGTAGGAGTGTGTCTTTAGCAGAAGGGTCATTTTTTACCCTTTTTAGGGGGAGTGAAAGAAAGGCTGCACATCCAGCTGCTTAGCACTGTAGTTACCACTGTGTGGTATTTACACAGACACAAGTTTAAAGAATGTGTCTCATTTAAAACTAATGCAAGAGTCTGCATTAAACATTGACCTCAACAATTATTTTGAATTCATTTGGTAAAATTGCTCCAAAAAACTGCTATAGTTGGAATAACAACATTTATGATGTTGTGGAATCATTATCAGAGCCACAATCACACATATGATTCCTGGCACTTAGTAAATATTACAAAAATTATGTATGTTATCAAAGAAAACTTGAGCTGGATCTTCTTTGTTCAGATGAAGAACAGAAATGAAGTACAAAAAGGTCATGAGAAGGCTGCTTTGATGAAGAACTAATCAAGATGATGCAATGCTATGCAGATGATGCAGCGGTATCTGCTCTAAAAAGTGCTTAGGCTTAGAGTATCATGAACACAAGTGACAGGTGATAGTCAGTCCAAAGTTACCAAAAATGCTACATCCAAAAATTGTTCCGATGCTTACAAATCAATAGAAATGTTTTTTTTTTTTTTACAAATAACACTCATTGACAATGTTTTCCTTCTTTAGTCGTTTTCACTGAAAATTGTGAATTGCACCTATATTAATAGAATAGTTGCACGTGAAATGCACCAACAATGTGCTTGGAATTAACAAAAAATGACACCAAATATTGGGACTAAATTTCATCTTAAGTGTCCCAGGAGCTGCACTTAAAATGCACCAAAAATTGCACTCCAGTTGCACCAAGCATTGGGCCTGAATTGCTGCAGAATTTCCACCAAGGTGCCCCAAGAATTGCACTTAAAATGCACCAAGAATTGTGTCAAGACTTACACCAAGAATTGCACTTTGATTACAATTGCACCTTAATGGGACCACAAATTGCACTTGAAATGCTTCAAAGTGGCGCATGGATGTTGCCAAGAACTGCACCTGAATTGCGCCAAGATTTGCACTTACTTACTCCAAGGTTTGCACTTGAACTACACCAAGAATTGCACCTGAAATGCCCTCTGCATTCCTCTCTGTCTCAAGACTGAACTCAGAGAGCAAATAGTTCTGGCGATATTCAAAAGCACCAAAAAATTCTGCAATTTTTGAGCAGTTTTCTCATGTTTAGTGACTAAGATGAGTTGTCAGCATAGCTAATCGTCACGTTCTGCTGAGTTTACAATTCCATTCACGTTAAATTTTATCAACATAGCCAACATGGTGAGCTAAATGAAGAAGTAGTTTTGGTATTTTGGTGTCAACTCTTAATAGCTGTAATATGAATTTTGCTGTTTAAATTCAGCTTACAACCTACATTTGGCTACAAAACAGATTAAAAATAAACAAATTGAACATAACTAATCGTTATTTGTGGGGTTTGAGCAACAGACAGGGTGATGCAAAAATGCCATTTGGGAGTGAAATAGAGCATTATAAATTCACCAGTGCAATTACCACCAACTCTCAGCAGACCATAAAAAATTGGCTTGGATTGACAGGACTGTTTGCACCGGTGGTTTGAAATCAGATGCTCTTTGCACTAGACCTGTTTGTGAAGACAGTTTTCAGATCTTGCACCAATTTAAAGCAATGCGTCTAATTTCAAGATATGCAAACTAAAGTTGTGCATAAAGATGCTATTTACTTGTCAGTGAAGTTACCCCATTTCTTATTTGCAATTTAACGTGCGCAAAGCTGAACGATTCTTCAGTGAATCAGGCCCTGGGTGTTTCCTTACCTGTCGACCAATCAGCTTGTCAGGATATAATTTTCCATTTAAACAACTGGGACATTTATTGCTCCAGAACATATCCAAACCTTCACGAAGAAACAATTCCTTCAATCTAAACAGCTGCGTCTCTGACACAAGCAACACACACACGCAGACACATATTCCCAGACACTTAAACACAAAGACAGTTCACACCCTCAGGCAATAGATCAACACACTGGGTCTTATTTCTCACTATGCAAACACTAAACAAATTCAAGGGCAAGCAGATGGCAGAAAACTGATTAAAACTGCTGACTGTAAATAAAGTTCCTGTTATTCAAAACTGTCGTCCAATAGCATGTGTTCACTGACGCGTTTCATTAAAGATAAAAGGTGCAAAATACTGAGAACACCGTCTCTGTTCAGCTGTGTCACACAGTGATATCCCTGCACAGTAACAGAATGTACTGTATGTAGTTTGACTCCACGCTCCATTCTCTTCCAGCTCCCTGCTCTCAGCTGCACAACGCTGGGAACCTTTTCAAAACATCAAGTAAGCTGTCAATATCAGCACGGCAGCGGAGCATCAGTGAGCTTCCTGCACTCTCAGCAAAGAATAGAAACGGGTGCAGCATCTTGGGAATCTAGATGGATTTCCTGTACAGTTTTCATAAAAGCAGTTATTGCCGGCACTTCAAAACAAAAAGCTCCTCTTGAAAGCCCCCCAAAAAAGGCAATAAAGTCAAACAGGGCGTGGACTTTTCTCCACCTTTATTGTTACACAACACATGAAGAAAAGAAAAACAGGATACAAAGCTTAACATCCACTGATTTCACCCACCATTCAATCATGAGACAATTTTGCTGAGACATCTCTGGAATGCGGCGATGCATTATGCATGGCCAGTAACGCATAAAGTGCCGACACATGCCACTGTCTGCGGTTTATACACAGCCAGATGCTACACCCTCTCACAGCCAATAGGAAATGATTCCAGCCTGAGGGTGTTGGGGTACTCCTGGGGTGTGGCAGGGGGGGAGGTTTGTGTTGTGTGTTACAGACAGGGGTGGGGGGTTGTGGCCCCAGATGTCCGTTTCTTAGAGCCCGCACCGCACACCTCCGCATCAGAGCGCTGTGAACTAACCTCTGACCTGCACCCTTTGACTCCTGCAGGACCAAAACAATGAGGCGGCTGCAAGTCGTACGTCACACTTACCCACCTTGTTTCCTAAAAGCGTGACATCAAAAAGAGGCCGAACACATCTATCATTTTCAGAAAACACCCACTCAAAGTAAAAAACAAAATATATGTATGCAAATAAGCTGCCAAGCGTAGTGTGACTAACAAAGAAAAGTGGCAACTAACTTTTAACCATTTTATCACTGTCCTTTCTCTGAACCTTGGGTTTGGCTCCAGATTTAAGAATATGTCAGTTACTTATGATAATAGTAATGACAAACCCTAGCAAGGAATTATGTTGGATATTTTTGGAACACTGATGAGTTTACCAACTAGGGCTAATCGTAATTTCAGACATCATGAACACGTGATCGCCAAAGCTGCAATTTTTTTTTTGCTTCTGACTGACTCAGGATCAGTTGACACTTGTTTTACACACACGTCCTTTGAGTGTAAAACTGTTGACAAAGATCCTTTTTCCCTGTTGATTTTTTTTTTTTAATCGCTTTTTGAAATGAGTCTTTTTTAAACTGTTTTGTATTTTATCTTTTTTCACTTAACACAATTAAGGATATTTTACACTACATCATTTTTAAAAGTTAAGAGTCAAGGATAGCTCTTATCAAAATTTCTACTTTTTATTTCAAATATTGCCTTTATTTCAATATGTTGACGTTCTATCTGAAAAATTTTCACCTTAAATGTGAAAGTTTAGACTTTTTTTTCGCATAATGTTAAATTGATTTCTTAAAATTTGGACTCTTATCTCAAAATTTTAACTTTTTTTTCCTCAGAATTTTGTCTTTACTTCTAAAAATTTACAGTTTTTATCTTAAAATATTGACCTTTGATCTGAAAGCTAGAAACAATTCTTACCTTCAGTTTTAATCCTTACATTGGTGTAAAAGCTTTTCATGTAATTTTTTGTCAGTTTCTGTACATTGTAGAAACTTCACTGAGGCTTGATTTGAAGAAAATCATGAATTGAAATCGCAACATCTGCCAGAAAAATCGCAATTAGATCTTTTTCTAAAACCGTTTAGCCCTTCTACCGACTGTGTCTGCAGACGTTACTTGTTTATTTTTCATCAACCATGTAATCACAGTCCATGGTCACAACTTGGACACAACATATAACTCACATCTCAGGACTAAAACAATGATGAAATAAATTGAATTAGCTGTTAATTCTGTGTAGTAGTGAAGATGCTTCTGTTCAAATGTTCAGTAAAGTTTTAAAAAGGCTCTGGTAAAACTCTTTATTATGACTGAACTATTTCTCATTTCATTATTTGCATACCAAAGATCAAAACCATCTCAATTTTCACATTTTCCTTCTTCTGTTGCTTTGCCTGTTTCCATTTTTTCTTGACAAAATGTCATTTCCTCTCTCCGATCATTTACAATTTTTTACTCCAGGTTGCCTCCTTGCTGCTTTCTCCTTAAACACTGCTGCTTGTGAGCCTGTTTCTGTCTTTGCTGTCGAGCCAAAGTAAACAGGAGGCACCTTCAAATGAGACACGCTCGATGGAGAGAAATGGATTTTGTCCCCTGTCGTTAGTTTGATTTTGAATTAAAGTGAGGTTGACTCTTTTGCTGACTCCACTGCTGGGAGATTCCCCATGATTCGATTGCTAATGAGCTGCAGAAAACAACACGCAGGCGTTGTGTGCATGTGGGAGAAGTGACACCCTTTACAGTGACCTCACAGCGGGAGGTGGAGCACCCGCACCCAGACAATTTGCAGGTAATTTCAGCTTTCTTTACCCTAAAGCAAGCTGACGACCAAACCCAGCAGAGGGGCAATGAGGGGAGAGCGGCTGATGGCTCATGAATGGTCACCCTTGAATCCATTAAGCGTTCATTCAATTACGTGACAGTCGCTCTCTGCAGGCATGTAAAGAGACGTGAAGTCCCATAAAACGGGGTCTCCATGAAGGTGGGTGAGTAATTGCGTTTAGATTTAAAGACGCAGAGTATGTGCAATGCTGGCTACTTTCCAGAAAGAACCAATTTCAACACTCTTACTTTTTACAAGCAACAAATTTGACAAACAGCCCAGGCTTGTCCTGGAACCAAAACAAGGCGTCCAAGTAAATAACCCCTGACGTCCAGAAAAAGAGCCATTTCTGCACAAAGTTCAAGTTGAAAACAAAGCCCTCTTTCAGATGAGAAGCTCCAGACTGGATTCCTGTTTCCTACTAATTTCAAATTGATTATTGATGAGAGAAAAGAGGACTCTAAAGAGCAGCTTGCGTGCTTCTGCGTGGTTAGGTTTAACAAGCAGGACAGTCAGTCTAATTTTATCTAGCTCATGTGAATCCTGTGCTTCCAATGAATGTGGGAAGAAGACAAACAGAGGCTCAAAGATAGACCAGTTACCCCGCTGATAACACTGAAAACAAATCAGACATGCTAAAAATAGACTAATTAGGCTCCCCAAAATGGAAAAGCACTAAAAAGCTTCATGGGTTCATCCGTTTTAATACAGGGAAATAAAAAGTAGAGGGAAAGAAGGATCTACAGGGATCACGGTGCTGAAAGTAACCCGATCTTCATTCTAAAGACAGAGATAAATCTTCTGTGTTTGAACATATTTCTAAAGGCGACTCCAGAGCCAAGAAGAAGAAGAAATGACCACTTAACAATGCAAACACAACCTCTAACCTGAGGGAAAGTCAGAGGCTCAGCGGCACGCAGCCTGTGTTTAATGATTTGTCCACAGCTGGTGAATGATCACACAGCAATATCCTGTTCAGGCCAGTTCGTCAGCCCCCCCCCTGAGGCTTTGACTGACATGATTCTGGCCTGCCCAACGCCAGCCGGCCCATCATATTGACATGACCAGAGTGGCCGCCCCCCCCGCACTTCGTATGACCCAGCCAAGGACCTGTTGAATCAAACTCGATGAGGCAGAAGAATGACTTATTGAGGCCGCCAGGGAAGGGATGTCACAGCCTGGGCATTTTGGTGGAGCGCTGAGTGAAGGCTGAGGCGGGGTGGTTAATGTCACAAATGAAACTGAGGAAAACAGATTTAGAAAACACTGTAGGTGTGTTCAGGGGAAACCAAATGGGTGACGTGTTCAGAGATTCCACAAGTGTGTTCAATCCGTTATCAATCAATGAATTTACCAACATATATGATGTATTTGAAGGTATCAGATAAAATGGAACAATATCAATCTTAAAATTCAAGTCAAATTATGTGTTGACTGTTTTATAGACAAACCAGAAAAAATATCAAGAGCATCATTTTTTTCTATGATTTTTCTGACACAACATATGAGGTACTCTGTGTGCTTTTGTGTAAAAATACAAAAAAAAAAAGTTTGTCCTCAGGTTAAAAAGTTAGAAAATCAAGAGCTGGAATCACAAGTGTTGTGTCTTAAATTGCACACCTTTACTTACACTTACTAGTTAGTAGGGGTGTCCTGATATAACCTTTGCACTTTCGACTTTTCGAGGTATCGTAGCCTTTAGTATGGACCGATACGGAAATGATCCAAGCACAAATGATGTAATCATCAGCTCCATTTGTAGGTCTGATTAAGCCTTGGGGGAATATTTGAAGAACTTCTCTAGTTTTGTGCCACCGCGGAAACTTGTGCGTCTTTTTCTGACTTTAACTATAAATAAGTACTACCACACAGTCAACATCACCCCTAGTCCTTGCTAATTTAACAGCATCTTAGGAACCAAGCACTACAGGATAGAAGTGATGGAGCAGAGTCTAGAATGGACTACTTGTTTGGAGATTTCAGATGCAGGCCAAAATAAGCACTATGCTTTTCATTTTTGTGCTCATGTTGGACAAAATCAGTATCTAATCAGGATGCCCCTACTACATTGAGAGGACACGAGCGTACTGACATAGAAAAACCTGGTGCACTTCTCACCCTCAACCGTTGCCACCTTGGCTACGTAGCAGAAGGGCTGGAATGAATCAAGCAATGTACACTCGGTGTGTTTCCATTACCCTTGGATATGCGCAAAATTTAAATAGCAGCATAAAAAAATGGTAATGGAAACACCTGAATTTCGAAAAAGCACTAGAATATTGAACAAGTTATAAAGAATTAGTTTTTACGCTTTCATGAGGTGGTTTTTCAGACATTTCAACATTCAAATATATCGCAAAGGTGCAATGGAAACACTTTTTCGCTATTAGACGTTACAGAACGTGACGTACCTGGTCACATGATCACTTCTCTGTGAGTAAACATGGCGCGCTACGCTTGGACAGAGGAGGAGACGGAGACTTTTCTCGCAATTATTTTCAAGAAAAACACAACGGCCATACTAGACAGCAAACAACAGAGGAATGCAGAGTGTTATAAGGAGATAGAAACTGAAATTAGGGCAAAAGGGTTCTACCATCTTCCAGCAGTGAAATTTCGCGGGATGATATTTAATGAGAGTTACGGCGCCCCTGCCTAGAACCATAGAGAACAACCTTCAATGGAAATATGTTCAAAGCGCAAATATATTTTGTCGAAATTTTAGGAATATTGCTTTTATTTTGCGAAAAGTTGTATTGGAAAACCAGCTAATGTCCACAGTCGATGAATAGCAGAAGAACATCTGTGAACACCAGTCGTCAATTATGTATGAAGCAGCAGTGTTTTGATTTGAGACACTTCGTGCACTGCTTTAATAAGTACATTGTGTACACTGTGTACTTCGTATAAGTGTACTAATGAAAGAATCCAATTTGAGACTCAGCATAGGACAGTGGGGAATGTAATTTAAGCTTAATAAAAAGTTTCAGTTGAACATCAAACTACTGGCTCAATCGAAGACTTTTGTAAGTACACTTGCATGAAGTATGCATAATGCATACACTATATTCATAGTGTTGTCTCAAATCAAAATTTGCTGCCTCACATTTACAGAAATGACAATCACATTTCACAACTACTCACAGATGTTCTGCTGCTATTCATTAATTTCAACCATCATTCACTGTTTGATCTGTGCTGCCTCTTCCGCTATGATGCCAAGATGACAACCATTGTGGGTGAGAAGTGTCCAGCTTCATACTCAATTTTTTTTGACCAAGTGTGTACCACAATCTTCTGTACCGTCCCTAAAAATAGTAAGTGTGAGCACAAATTTGAGACACAGCAACAGATTTCTTCCATAAGTACTGTGTGATTCTGCAGGCAGCTGTCGCTCACTAATCCTAAAGAGGCCAAGAGATGAAACCTCAGTGATGATACAGTGTTTTGAATTATACTTCACAGAGCCAGACCATTCAAACACAAACACAGGAGTTCAGTTAGTCAGGCCAGAGGGCAAAGGTTGAGACTTTATAACTCCATATTACTCCCTCTGGTCCACACTAGACAAACTTAGACGAGACACACAGGCAGGTGAAAGCTTTATGAGCATCCTCTGATGAGCCCCAGCTGCACTGCACTTCCATCCTGTCTTGGAACAACTTGCACCTCAGGCAGAAAAAACTCCACAACACACCCGTAGAGATACAACAGAGCAGGTCTGGATGCTCAGTCCAGCCTTCATATAAACTGTGGTTACGTGTCAATAAAAAGCTTTTGTTGTTGCAGTGAAAGAGCACCCTTGATTTATGCATGCCAAGAGTAGAAACCCCTGAATGACCCCTGGGTGCCAGAATGCCATTTTGAAAGTGCAAGGGGAGTTTAATCTTTAAAAAGATTGGTGTGAGCACGGCTGGTGACGAGTAATATTACATTCAGGAGTTATTTCGCGCTTCAAGGACAGACGAAGACTCACAGGAGTCCGCACAAGAGTCCGTGTAGTTTTTTTCGATAAGAAAGCGTCGCGTAAAAGTGTCTGATAAACGCAGACGCGGGAAATATCAGGAATGCGTCAAGAATGCGCTCGAAATAAAATTATGACGGGTTTTCCCCTTCTTTCGTGGCTCAGTGGGGGTTGAAGCAACACTGCAACAAGTGCAGCTGAGCTTGAAGTCCGCGACAGCACGCATGAATACGATAAGCAGGGACACACACACACAGGCTGAAACAACTTCGCAAGAAAGTCCGAACAGGAAAGTAGCGCCAGTTCCATAATGCGCCACAGTAAAACCACGCGCTTTACTCACCGTGGGGGAGTTTTCCTCTCTGTACCAGCGTGTTTGGAGATGGGTAAACGTTGTTGAAGGAGGTGCAGCGTGTCAAAGTTTGGTTAGTGGCTCTCTCTCAGCTCAGCATGGCGGCTGGGGCCAGAGACTGGATTCAAACCTCTCCGGGCTGTGATATCAACAGACAGGAGGAGGGAGCAGCCTGCAGGGGGGGAGGAGGAGGAGGAGGAGGTGGTGGTGGAGCAGGATTACTCAGAGCTTTCACTTCAGTTTAAGTTTCCTACAAACATTACAACATGTAGAAAATTAAGTACAAGAAGATTATTTCAACCCTCTGATGCATGAATTATGAAAGTCAGTGTCAGTATTTTTCCCTTGAGTGTTTTTGTCTTAAGGCATGAAAAAAAGTTTTCCATTTTTTCCCCAATTATTTGTAACTGAGCATTCAACATAAAACAGTGTAAACTTAATGTAAATATGACTTCTTTTTTTCACTTCTTTTGTTTCTTTTTGGTAATTTTATGAATAACATTTTTTCAATGCTTTGCCAGGGTATTTTTTATTCTTCTTAGGGCCTGAAAAAATGTTTTCAATTTTTTTTTCCAAAGATATATGTATTTTTAAAAAAGTTATAGACAAACATTTGAGGGTGAAATAGCTTATAAACTATAAATTATTCAGTGTTGAAATGGATGAAAGAGAGTTAAAATGTTTCGCAAAGCATTAAAAAAAAGATTTATCATGAAATTACCAAGATAAATAAATAAAAGAAAAGAAGTCAAACGAAAATAAGTCATATTTACATGAAGTTCACACTGTTTTATGTTGAATGCTCAGTTACAACTATTAAAAAAAAAAGTTTTTGTGTTTGTTTGTTTTTCATGCCTTAAGACAAATAAAAACACTCAAGGGAAAAATCCTGACACTGACTTTCATAACAAGAAAAATTTAAGTTTTACAAAAGTTTATCTTCATTATAAAAGCAAAAAAAAAGTAATTTTGTTGAATATAGAAAATGCCATTTTAGCCAGCTAACTTGTACAAGAGCGCTAACGGCAGCTAGCTACATGTCTGAATTCAACTCTCGAAAGCAGCTTTGCTTAATGTATTACATTTGATACATGAGTTTCAAAGAACTCTATTCCATCAACAGTTTCTTTAAAAACCTGTTAAAAAATATATCCTTTAAAAATATGTATTCTACCACCCTGAGTATTGTCATATCGCTACTGTCAACTGAAGTTGTATTTTGCTCCTTTTCAAAATGGCTGCTCTTATAAAATCATCCACTCATATATTTTAGAAGCATCATTGCTGGTTTTCAAGAAGTTCTGGTAAGACTAACCTCTAAATGGTTAGCTTTTTTCATATTTACTGTATGCCCAATGTGTCAAATGTGATACAAGAAGTATTTTTTTTCATGGATTTTGTTAAAAGTTTATAAACATCAAAATATTGTCATTTTTTTATTGTCATTTTCTGGCTTTTTTTCTGATGTGTCAGGGAATATGGGGTTAAACTGTACTAAACTATGAAAAAAAGAATTAAAACCATACAATTAGGGTATAGCCAGATGTGCTATTTCCCATGTTTTATCTAACTTTATATTGAACATTTTCAGCTTTGTCTAACTGCTTTTGGTAATCTTTAACTTTTTTCCCCCACATTTTTAGTTTTGTTTACTTCAGCAATAGTTTGTCAGTTTTGATTCACTTCCTTCAGTTTCAGCATTTCACTGTATTTGCTGCTCGGAAATGCAACTACTCTAGTTATTGTACAGATTTACAGAAGCTAATGGAACCAATTATTTGTAGATATGCTGAATTTTGATTTATTATTCACTCCAATGGTGTCAGAGAAGACAGATGTCTAATTATGTCACTGTAAAGCAAAATATATATATATCTTATATACCAATTTAAAAACATGTATTGTATACAGTCTATGGTTTTGAGCTGTGATCCTAAAATGTAGAGAGAGTCAAGGTTACAGATTTCTGGAGGGAGAGAGTCCCAGAGGTGGAGCAGCAAAAGGCTTTAGACCCTCTGGTGGTCAAGAGGGCAGGTGGTGCAGTGAGTTGCATAGAATCAGTTATGGCAGTAAATTATTCAGGTCTTCTGCATCATGAGTCATCCTTTTTACACTCCTTTTTTAAATCTCACTTTAAAATACAAAATAAGTTGTTGAAATCATCTCTTCTTCTGAACAACATGCTTAAAAATTTAAGTCAAATTTAAGGCCTCAGAACCAACAACACTATCTTAAAGTTTGAATGTTTTTCTTTGTCTTGTTCTGAAGTATTTTTGAATTGTGGTAATAGCATTTTTTAGAAGATGAATTTCTTCTATCTAAAAAAAACAAAACATTAAACCAAAGAAACCATGTTGGACAAGTAGTGAAGTGAAGCTTCAGTGCACACTAGTGATTAACTTTACTATATTTACATGGATTTATGTGTTGAATTTCAAATCCATCCCACAGCATGTAATTTTCAGTGCAATTTCAGCCACAAGTGCAATTACTCAACATTAACACGTTTGATTAATACATTTTCTGAAATACGACCTCTATGACTTGTGTGGTGCCGTGCTGCAGTCCTTTAAAAGAATAACTTACCTCCAACACTGGCTTAGAGGTCACATGTAGAGGGTGCCAGAGGGTTTCAAAGGTCACGACAAGGGGTCAAAGTTTACACAACATTTTCCTTAAGCAGAAGTGAATCAAAAACACAGTGAGGAAAGACAGGCTGACCCTTGTCTCATTGTGCTGGCTGGAGGAGGAGGGAGAGGGGCTTTCCACGCCACTGCTGGACGAATACAATACCATCTTTGAGTGAAAGACAGATTGCTGCTGCTGGTGGAAAATAGAATAGTGCTGCAGTCTACCTCTGTGGCTGCATTGTGGGATTCCCGAATAACAACTGTTGAGAAATTACCTGCCTTCTTGAGCTGCAATAAGTCCATAATTTCCCTTGACTCCGTTAGAGAAGATTTATGTGACATTCTTAAATATCCCAATACTTCCAGGCATCATCGGCTATACTACAAATTGTTTATTTTCATTTCGGCCTCTGGTGATCTGAGAGCTTAGAGTTGAAGGCTGGCCGGAGTTAAAAGGGGACGCTAAGTGCTGCCTGAAATGAATACGAAAAGCAGCTGGGTTTATCTTCACTCACTCTTTGACATGTGCTGCTAAGAGAAAACAGGTGACTGAGGAATGTGCGCTGAAACCCAAACGTAATACTGGAGCTCAAATGATTTGTAGCCACTTAGGCAGATCTGTATTTTAGAAGATGTATTTATTGTGCTGAACTGATGTCTTTATGGTAAATTTTCTACCTTCTACACATTATTATCTCTCTATTACTCAAAGAAAGCCTTTTAATAAGAGATAGGACTGACTAAACATGGAGAAGCTTATTTGAATGTTGCTCAAGATTACAAATATAATTCAAATGTAAATATAACAGTGACATAGAGTCACACACACAATGGATAAGAAAGTAATAGAGTTAGGATTGGATTTCCAGTGTAAGTATATATGATCTTCATGCCTGAGCTCCTCAGACACAGCAGTCAGATATATTTAGAGTCTCTTGCTGTGTGTATCCATGCTACAAGGCAGACCACAATTATTCACAACAGTGGAAGGGCCAGTACTGGTCTGAGATCAGTCAAGAGGAGAGTTTGTGTGTTTGAATGTGATGACTTGTACAAGGGCAAGATTTACAGCAAGAGTCAGAGGTCAGGACCGCACATAAAATAAGTTAACCCCAGTGCTTAAAACAGAAAAAAAGCTTGTTTATGGCTTGAGGTTTAATGTACAAGAAATTGTACAGCTCATATCTAAAAAAGTGGAGTTATAGAAATTAAAAGTTGCTTACAACAATACAATCAAAATCCGAAAAGCTTTTAAAAATATATTATTATTATTTTAGTGGAAATGTCTTCCCAGTTTCCTGGTTATTCTTTAAAAAATCCTCCCACTGTTTTAGGGCCTTTATTTTGAATACTTTTGTGCAGATATGCGTTATTCAAATCTTACAGTGGTGTTAAAACGGTTATTTGGCTTATTTGAATATTTAAATGCTACTTCTTTTTAAAATTTCCTCCCATGCTTTTCCCTTTCCTTAATAACAAATAAAAGTATTACATTTTTCTTACACTTCTTAATTATTAGCTTATATGTTTTCCTGTGCCAATATAACTGAGTTGGATCAATAAACCTAGATCACCTTGAAGCTAAACTTGTTACAAAACAGTGCCATCTTGAGGCCAATATTGCACCTGTCATCCTAATTTTCATTCATCCTTTGCCTTTGCAACTGTCTTGCAAGTTCACAGTTTCCACCCAAAGGTTTTTGCTTTTCTGAAATCCCTTCTGTGCCTCTGTTGTGATATGTGAATCAGAAGTGTTGGTTTATTTTGAAGATTCTCTTTAAAGGGGACGTTGGGTGGTTTTTATCAGGACTCCAAACTTTCACTTTCTCAGAGATGAACGAGCTGCGCCCCCTAGCGATCAGCCAGAGCTGGTACAGTTATTTAGATAACAGTGCAATGTTTCCATTCAGCCATAAAGCCAAAATCATTGTTGTATCATTTTTTAAGAGGCATCAGTAAGGCTCATAAATAAATAACTTACAATGACTGATGAACAAAGGACTGAGCCTTATCAGTTAAATGTGGCCACATGGGTTATATTGAGGTTAAACTGTATTTAGTTATATAATACTATATCCAAAAACAAATTTTAATCTGTGGCTTTCTGCACAACAACCAATGGATGCAGTTGATAGTGTGGGACTCTGTCTTCTTAAATGGTACATTTTGATCTTACTGTCATAAAAACACATCACATTAAATTTCAGACTTAGTGGTCTTATTGCACACTTGACCAAAAGTATAGTGTTGAAATTTCTGTGCAGTATTTCCAGTGAGCGAAAAGACAAAGATCATGAGTTATGGTTTGGACCGTCATAGTTCAAAAACTATTTTTTTCTAACTCTTCTGAATGAAGAACTATTTTTTTGTCTACTACAGCAAAAGTTAATGAACTCATATAAAGTTATCATTCAGAACAGCAGGTAAAACTTTCTCGTTTATGAGTTAGTGATGGTTAATTTTCTTCACCAGCATAGTTGGAGGTTTGAATTTCTAAATATAATAAACTAAAAAGCTTTGAGTTTGCAGGAATTCTTGTTGTCTCATGTCAAAGTTACATGCACCATATAGATTCTCAAGTCTTACCTGACAATTTTTAAGTTGTTATTAAACAACACAAATGTAAGTGTTTCTCCAAAGCTTGGGAATCTAGTACTTACTGCATTAAGAATTAAGTTTTGGTAAATGATTTATTCTCAAGTCTTCTCTTTCTAAATCTTTATACTTCATATATCATATTATTCTACATTTACCTGCTTATTTGTGTTTTGGTACCTAGTTATTATCATTTATAATTAAATTTTCTTTCTTTTTTAAATTTACGTTTGTGTATTGTCTATTGTTGTTTGTCTAAACAACAAAAACAAACAAACAAACCTTAAAGATACCTTAACTAAAAAATAAATATAATTTTGAGTCTGTTAAGAACAGTGGCCTACAAGTGCAAACACTGCAAATACAGAAAAGCGCTGTAATAACAGAAAGTTATCTTTGCAGTACTATTCTGTTTTTGTATCACTTTTCTGTATTTGCAGCACATTCCTATATTTCCAGCAGTTTTCTGTATTTGCAGCGTGCTGTCACCTGTAGGCCACTGTAGCTTACAACATTTAGTTAGAAAGCACAAATTATACCCCAAAATGTTAAAATATTATTGTATTAATATCATAACATTCAATGCTGCAATCTAGCTGCAATGTAGTTACAAGTAGGTAAGTGTAAACAAGATTGCAGTTTTCTTGGGTTAAAAGCAAACATACATTACTTGATGTAGAATAAAATGTTTTCTAAAGTTATTTAGTTTTTATTAATATTATTTTTAGGTAAGTCTCTGACTCGTGGAAAAATAATATGTTTCATGCCGAATCAATGAAAGTATTTAGTCCTGGCAGTTTGGTTGTTTGAGCTTTAGCATATTTAAAATACATGTTTGGAGAAAAGCCTGTTTTTTTCTGGGGGGCGGGCTAAAAGAACCTATCAACCAATCATTCGCTCCTCTTCTGTCACGTGCCTTACATCAGCCAATAGGAACCCGTGGATAATCCTGTTTGCCGCACCCAAAGTGTGTGATGGTGGATGGGCGGACTGAGTGACGCAGGGCGCAGGGAGATAAACCCACTCTGAAACCACCAGGGTCGGGGATAAAAACAGTGAAAACCCGCCATCCTGCTTTCACCGTGCGCTGTTTATACTCCATTACTTCGGTAAAGAGAGGGTAAGTGCTTCAAACTCAACATATGTCCTGTTTAATCGGCTGTGTTCTCCCGGTGTAAGAGGCTCCATGTGGGGTTTATTTTCGTGTTTGTGCCTCCTCGTTTTGTTTCTCCATGTCGAGCTCTCACTGTTTTGCTATCGGCGGATTCTGCAGATAGGAGGCGTTGCATGTTTGTCTTCTAAGAATATTTGCGCGTTTTAATGCAAATGAGTGATTTATATCTCCTCTCAGACTGGTTTTTGCATTAAAAAACATCACCTGAGGGCCACACTTTTCCCTTCAAGGCTTTAAGTTTCGTTAGCTTCATGCTGCTTATCGTGCAGGCCTATGTGTGTGCAGCAAATTGCACTTCAAATGCACCTTTTTGTGACGATTTAATGCTGCTTATGTTGATATATTTTCCCTGAGCTTTGTTTGTGCTCTTGGACAGGCTGTTTCTAGCTTAGGCGTGTTGTGGAGCAGAGGAAATGGAGCTGTTTTCACTTGTGTGGTGATGGAGCAGTTTCCTGTAGGACAGATAGCAACATATCCTGAATGTCAATTTGCTATTGGAAGCAAACACCCTCCTTTTTTTCCAGAATAAGAGGAAACACGAAATACTTCATCATTATAAATGGAAAATTTGATGTCACACTATGCAGTAGTGGTTCTAAAATCAAGCATTGTAACTATAAAGGGTTTAAAATGGTCAGATTTTCACTCCAAATACACACAATCCAACCAAAAATACAGGAAAACATACAAACTGCAAATCAATTATGTCATACTTGTGCTAGATGTAGTTATTTCAGCACACACAAGACACGATTATCACTAATCCGGCTGTAATACTGTCATATTCAGACATTGTTCTTGGAAAAAAGGCAGTTTGATAAACCATAAGATCTCAGTTTTAAGTCATTTTGCACAAAATTTCAGACTTTCATCATGTTTGACAACTACAGATACAGTCTACATCAGACTTCTTGCATGCCATATGTTACAGCTTTTTCTGTACTTGGAATATGCTGGATTTCAGAGTTGTGCTTGTTGTAAAAAGCGAGCGAGTATAAATGTAACACCAGACATATGGCTTAATTTTTGGCCCAACCTGTAGAACATAACCTCCAAGGTTTTGCTGTATTTAACTTCCTTCTAGGTCCATTTTTAAAGTCTCTCCCCCTCCTTACTGTATCAGGATTAGCAAAACCCAAACTGCCAAGATAAGTCGTCAAGAGTGTGTTAAGGGACGGTAACTCCCTGGATTTGGTAATTCCGTTAGAATGAGTAAAATTCCCAGAGGAGGGGAGCTCAGCTCTGTCAGTCTGGCTCTGTGTGTTGCCACCCTCCACAAGCTCTTCACTGCTACACACTCACTCACACACACGCACAAATACACACTCCAGATACAGAGCTTAGTGTTTGTTTTACTCCCACTCCCCACGCCCACACCCTTGACTGCACTGCAGCTGAAAATGTGTTCTTCATTTCAAGTCCAGTCTCTGTTTCACTCTTTCCCTCCCATATGTGGTCACTTAGCAGGGTTTCAGGAGTTGAGGATGTGAAAATAGTCCTTTTTTTGAACTTTCACTCACACTGATGAGGTCACTACAAAACAAGTCAAAATGAGCACCTACGTTCAGGTCCTATATTTAGCCAACAAAATGCTTTGTAGATGCAAAGAAGGGTGTGTTGTTGTTTCAGATCCTCCACCACTCTGTCCAATGTGCTGTGGTATGGCCACTGGACCACTCACATGCACATGCATATTTAACATATGAGTGGGCTGTGATAGTTAACACTTAGCACCATCATCACATCAATTGTTCCTCAGATGTTCAAACCTCGTACAATCAGCTCTCTTCATTACAAAGGCGTCAGACAAAACCTTAGATGTAGCTACTGGCTCTACTTAACCTGCTAAGCACCCATTTAGTTCCTTTATGTCGTGTTTCTGGTGGGGTTTTTTGGTAGTATATTGAATATATGCTCTCCTTTTATCATGGTTTTGGTCTCCACCCTCCACCTCACTGTGTTCAAAAGCTGACAAAAGCTAACATATTCTACCTGCAATGAAGATATAAGCAAGTGGTGGAAGGTTTACAGTGAGTTTTAAAAGCTGAAACAGTTGCTAAAAAATGTACGGTCTGGCAGCAAAAGAAAGAGGCTAACTAGCTTTAGTTTTGTAGAAACAGTCTGCAGGTGCAGTCAGTGATTCTCCTTTGGTTTAGCACTGGGACTTACTTCTCATATTGTTATATTAGGTTTTCAGAAATATAAACAACAGCCGATCTCAACTGATTTCTGGTCAAACACTCTTCTCCCTCCCTGAAGAAAACATGCGTTGGTTGTCTTCTCATAAATACCAAGAATGTCCCCCAAAATGGATAAAAACTCCACCTAATCTTAAACTAGTGGATGATAGAACATCAGGTATTGGATTTGTTGGAGACTCCACCTACTGCTTTTTCCAGAGAGAGACATTCACTGATAATCGATTTTGTGTATCTGCAACTACAATGAAAATAGATTCTGCCTTTGTTGATCAAGGATTGATATGACGAAGGCACAAAAATAACTTCAGTAAGGACATGAAGAGTTGTACAGAGAAAAATAGGGCAGGGAGGGTCTCGGGATGTAGGAGATGAACTCAACATTAAGGTGTGGATGACATGTCTGTTGACGCAGCGACCGAGATAGATGCTATAGTGACAGTTTTGAGGTTAAAAATATTTGTTTCCTACTACATTACATCAGCCTGACCTGACTTCTTGCTTAAATTTTAGCAACAGCTGGCAGGAAAAATTCTGGACAAAGCTAGGATGTGCTGTCCTCCATAATTTAGGTGAACTTCTTCTTCCCTGTTTCTGTTAATAATATAAATAGTGGGCGTGATACTGTCACCACCACTTCCTGTAGTGAACTGCAAGTATAGATGAGTCTCTAGTAGACGTAACTGATTATTTCGACTCATCATTGCAGTCCTATGAGATTGCATGGTCCAATATTAGTTACATATATTTGTTTATTTGTTGCACTGCTTTTCTTCGTTCCTTGCGATCGTAAAGTGATGATTTCTGTGCTTTGATTGGTTGGAACCACAAACAAATTTTAGAAATCATTTTGAAAAGTGATATATATGAATCCAATATGAATCCAGTATGAGGGTGGACTAAACAGATTATTCTCATGAATAGTCATTAGTTGCTTCTGTATTGTTGAAGAAGTGTTGTTCGTTTTAATAAGTGGCAAAATTTCCTATGAAACCAAAGCATAAGTTCATGATCTTTCCCTCCTCATTCTAAGTGGTGTGGTTTCAGCTGTGAGCTCAGTTTGTATTCACTTGATTTGTTAACACTGTGTTTAAATGTGTCTGCCGTCAGCTCACAACAACACTGCATGACTTCCCTGTGCACTTCAATTACTCGTGGGTGCATCAGGCCGTTCAGAGGGCAGTGCTGAAATGTCATCTAATGCATTCCTAGCAGTCGGAGTAGTTAGGGTGTCCACGCTCTCAGAGCAGTTGCTGGTGGATTTTGAGTACTCAGCAATGACAGGCATCCTGCTCCGAGATATAAAGAGCCTTGTCTTAATGCTGAACTGTACACAGACACACACATACTTAACGGAAAGACCAGCAGGACTCTGAGGCTGCTTTTTCTAACACCATAAAGATGCTTTCTCACCCCGTTTGGTTGATGGGCATATTTTTGGAACAAACTAAATGGATCTCTTCTTTTTCTGTAGGAGCTTAGTCATGCTGACAATGTGATTTAAGCAGAAGCCTCTTTAGTAAGTATTGATGAAATTGAAACGCATACACGATGTAAACCAGGCGCTTTCAGATGACTTAAAGTGTATTGTGTTTTCTCTTCCCATCTCCAACCCCGGATTAGTAGACGTCACTCTAAGAAATTGTCCACACAGAGAGATTTAACGTCCTCTCTGACACTCTAAACAGCACTGATCACATCCAGGACATCGAGTGGTTTTGTAACATCTCCTCTGTTTTCATCCTGAGGCTGCTGTTGCCTTGTTCACAATTTGTAAACGAATAAACACTTTACTGTCACAATGAGGAATCCAAATGTTCTCTCTAATTTCTCACACATATTTTACTGTGCTGTAAGATTCATCATAACATTTTCCAGTTGCTTAGAAACGCTTGGATGCATTCACACTGAGGGTTTTCCACACGCATGGTGTAAATGATGATAGAGATGGCAGATTTTGCTGCAAACAAGTTGTGAGCGTTATGTAGCTGTGGCCCTTGGGGAGAAGTTAAGAGACACTCTGACACTTTGCCGTCAGCATGTTATTGTAACACTGAGTCAAATCATTATGACAGTCTTTTCATGCAAGCTCAGGTAAGGGCCTGTATGCACGTCCAGTCATTACACAAACAGATCCATTGGTTTAAGAGTACCATTACAGAATGTCCCATTTTGCATTGGCAAATTAATTAATTGCACCATGAAAGTGAGGCAGGTGCAGAACGTCATGTCTGGAAAACTCCTATCCAACAAATTCCAGTTGCGTATGCTTACTCCACATAAATGGCATGACTCTGTGGAGCAGTGACTCAACATCTATGGCGTGCTTTGGATTCACTTTGACACTTCAATAGATGGATTTTCTTAGGAACACCCTGATACAGAACCCACCCTCCAACCAAATCCCTACAAATATTAGATATATTCAGTCTTTGTTATATCAATGCCACTATGTACGACATGATTGCAAATTGCTGTTCTTTTTATCTTTTTGGAACTGAGTGAAAAAACTACAAATGAATGTGTCAATCCAGTTCATAAAGAGAAAAATTAGAAGTAACATGCAGCATGATTGGGGGGTGAAATGAACATTTGTTTTGAGCAAAGCTTAACACTTTGACAACACACGTCATGGGCCTTGCTTAATCTACAACTTCAAGCCATTTTTGTCATAGACAGTCTGGCACGAAGCTGTCTGAAAACAACCTGCATGCTAAAATCCCTCCCTCTGTTTTTCGTGATGTGATTCTGATGTGAAAGGAGTTGGAGGGTGTGCGTCTTGTGACACGGACTGGCTTGCAGCACGGTGCAGCCCTTCAGCTGCTCTTACATAACAGTAATCTGTAAAAGGCTGTCCTGTGTTTCCATGGCGATGTGTTCGGTTGCCATGGCGACTGCACTCTCAACAGGAGTGGAGACTAGGCGAGCCCCCTGCACCCACATATCTGAGGAGAGATAAGACCAGAGGGAGGGGTGGCTGTGAGATGACAACACTCTGCGTGGATGGAGACACTTCCTGCGTTCACAGCCGTTGTTATTGCTTCATTGTCTGCGAGCATTAAACAACCGTGTGGTTGTGTTTGTGAGCTCTGCACAGCTGGAAGATTTCAGCTGACATTTTGGGACCCTCAGAGTTCAGCAGGAAATGGATCTCCTCGTCAAAGCTGTATAATTTACCTGTTTCACTCTGAGCCCCCTTTTATCTCTTTTGCTTTGTTTGCTCTGACATTTAGATAATTCTGCTACAGAGATGACTTTTGCACATCATCCCAAGCTTTCTTATTGCATCTCTTTTTCCTCCTCTTTCCCCTACAACTACTTGATCTGATGCTTGTGGTTCAGTCTCTCTGTTTATGCAAGGGTTAGCAGATTTTGTGTCTGTGTATACTGCAGAGCAGGATTCTGTTGGGACTGATGGCAGCTTCAAGACCATCACACAGATCAGCTGACACATTTCCTGCAGTCTTTTGGTGCAGGGGTTTGGAAATGTTTTTGGCAATGTAGCCCCTTTGAAATGTTCTTGAAGCAAAGTGAAGTAACTTTATAGCTCAACAAATTCCTGTTCTTCTCACATTGGTTTTTTAGAAAGCTGTTATCTCAAGTCTCTGCCTAAAAAGGTTTGTTCAAGCCGCTGAACTAGAACTGATGGAAAAGGTGAAATTTGACTTGAAATACCCTGCAGTGATGTATTAGTATTACATGAATAAATTGAATGATTTTTGCATCTCATTAACAGACAAAGTAAAGAGCAGAATTAAAAAAAATTAACACAGAAAAAATTGGAATTTGGAAAAAAATAAAACAGATTTCATAGGGCCTTACCACTGTTCCTCCTCTCAGACAGAATCCTAAATAAGCATGAAATCCTGTATCTTCTCTGTATTAAGTACAGCACTACTGTTTACACCCCCGGGCTTTTGTCACTTGAATTAAGTTGCCTCATTGTTACGTGACATGTTTGATTTGTCATGTTGTCTCCAGCAGCAAACATGAACAGTAAAGGCGAGTGAGACTGAAGCGAATGAGATCAGCCTTACAAAGAATTAGATGACCCTTCAGTGAACCACACTGACGGGGTCTGTCTGGAAAGAGCTGCAGAGTCTACACTGGGGTCGTCTGTTGGACCAACACGTAAAAATTCATTGGAAACTAACTGAGTGTGTGGCAGTTTTGTGTGATGTTAGTTTCTCAGCATCACGATTGGTTCCACGGTTGTTATTTTCAGTGCAGGGAGATGAAGTTATATTAATAACAGGCCAGAGACTGCAGCGCTCCGTGTCTCTAATGAGAGCCTTTGGTGCCAGAGCTAATTGCTGATGTCCTTATTCTTCTGTCAATAACTGATGTCCTGATCTCAAAAGTGAGAGAGAACAACAGTTTTCCTTCTGGGAAGTTTGGCGAGGGAGAGAGCAGCTTGTTTTTCTCATCTTGCTGTGAAAGATGAGAAAGAGAAAACAGTAAGGATCTTATTTAAGGAAATAGAAACAGCATTATTTTAAGAACTGTTCTTTTTTCTTAGGCTTCAGTCTTCCTTTCTAGTATTTTTAGTATTTTCTCAGGGGGAGGGGGTTATAAGTCCAAAGAGAACCACGTTTGTAACTAAAACCCATCTGAGCACCGGCACTCTTTGAAAGTTTGACAATAAAGGTGCAAAAAGTCCCTCATTTATTTATCTTTGAAAAAGGTTGATTTCATTGGAAGAGTGGTAGTTTTTTCTGTAGATGGGTAAAAAAAACCTTTAGACCAGAGTTCTATATTCCATCCATTATGGTAACTGATTTCTCTTGGCCAAACTGAAAACATCAAACCGTTTCATTCTTGCCACTTCATCTCTGTTCTCATTGCTTTCATGCTGTGATACTTTAATTTCCTTCCATTCAAAGAGGATTTAGATAACACAACATTGGCCCAGAATTAGTCAGCCAGCACAAACACAAAACAAAAGCCCTCAATTGGAGCAGGTGAACTGAGATCTGTAAAAACGTCGGGTTTGATGTCGTGGAAAACCTCCAGAGGTCTGATAAAAGCGAACAGAAACAGAGCGGGGCTCTGTCGGCGCTCAGTGTGATGCTGGATGCTTTGGGTTTGGTCTGCAGTTGTCATGGTGGTTTTGGCTGCACATTTGTATTGATGTGGTCTAATGAGCTGCATCACTTTCTGCCAGAGCTTCCTCTATTACCCACGCATGCTCGCACACACACTCATTTCCTTATGCTGAGAAGTCTGGATGTGTCCTCGAGAGTCAGAGCCTGAGAAATCTGTACTGTTACAGACAAGCCAAGGCTTTTTAGCCTCACACACACTCAGCTGACTGGACGGATTTATAGGAAACCTGTCAATAATCCTGCCTTAGTGTTGTTAATTAAAGGGGACACATTAAATTTAAGATTTTTTGGTTATTAATTCAAAAAATTAACAATAAATGCTACGCTATATCAAGTGATAATTGAAAAAAAAAAAGTTTGATTGATTGCTCGATGGTGAGTTGCTTTCCTCTGGGCAGCCTTGACAGTTAAGTGACGTGATTACAGGAAACACTGTAAAAATCAATGAAAATCCCTCTGAGCTGGGAAGAGTGGTTACATGATCTAGGCAGGAAGTTAAGGAGAGTGCGTTAGTTTGATTGGCTTTGGTAGACGCTTGGTAACACTCATTTGGTTCATTTCACCAATTGCTGGTTCGTGTTAATCAATCAGTATGAAGCTGGAATATTCAGCATGTTTGGAGACGATAGATGAGGAAAACGAACATGCATGCACATGGCAATATATCAAGACTGGCAAAAATATTGAATTTATGTTCATTTATCTTGCCATTTATCGAAATATTGATTGGTTATTGTTCCAAGCTTAGCTGTTACCACTGTTCATCCTCTTGTGGAGACTTTTTCACAGCTGCAAGCTCTACTACGTACAGCAGATACTCAGATACTTAAAAGCAACAGAACACAATGACTAAGTGATTTATACCCACTGGGAAAAAGGTAAGATATTGATCTTTGCCACTTCCTGTCTGCAGGAGGCCAGGCCAAGATGAACGGCGAGTCAGGTGCCGGAGTGGTGACAGCCCCCCCTCCCACCACAGCCCCCCACAAGGAGCGGTACTTTGACCGGGTGGATGAGAGCAGCCCAGAGTATCAGAGGGAGCGAAACATGGCTCCTGACCTGCGGCAGGACTTCAACATGATGGAGCAGAGGAAGAGAGTCTCCATGATCCTACAGAGCCCGGTCAGTATGAACAGTCACAGCCATTCAGACAAACTTGGCACAAAAAGTAAGATCTGTGTTTGGTACGTTATTTTTCCGCTGTGACAATGTTTATCGGTAATTTCCCTTCCACATGGAGACACATACATCATCATCATACATTGGCGGGATGAGTGGAGCTGAGTATGTGGGTAGTGCCCATGGAAATTTGCTAAATTTTCTCTGCCAATGCCAAACAGATCATTCTAATGTTGCTGTCAGCTCTTGTGTTAAGCTCCTGCCTCCAATGAGGTAAGGCTGAACGATTTTAGAAAAAGATCTAATTGCTTTTTTTCTGGCAGATATTACAAATTCAATTCTATTCATGATTTTCTTTAAATCAAGTTTCAGTAAAGTATTCACAATGTACAGTAACATTTACAAACTTGACAGAAAAGTACATCATACAATCAAACCATCAAAAGCTTTTACTCTAATGCAAGGAATTTAAGAAATGTTTCAAAATGTATTTATTTATAAATTGCATACATGTTCATTCTTTAAAGTCTTTGACCAATAGCAGTTATAACAACTGAAGAACAACTGAAGAACAAAAAGAGTCATCTTGGACTCTTAACTTTCAAATGTAGTGCAAAATATCCTCAATTGTGTTAGTTTAATAAGGATAAATAAAATACAAAACAATTAAAAAACAAAGTCAAATGAGCAATAATAAGAAAAATTGAATTCACCAATCTCAAGGAAAAAAGTCTTACACTCAAGGCACATGTGTGTAAAACAGCTAATACAAAGAGATTCTGGGTCATTAATAATTGTGATTGCAATCAGAAAACGATAAATCATTCAGCCCTACCTGTGGGCAAAAGAAGCTCAGAACTGAGATAATCTAACAACAGCCTAATTGTTTGGCATTGGCAGAGAAGATTTTACAAACTTTTCATGGGTAAACCTTAGATTTATTTGCAAGAAGCATTGTTAAAACAGTTGATAATTCTTTCTTAAGCACAGGCAGCAGCTCTCTCAACATCACATGATGGATCCAGTTCATTCCTCATCAACAGAGAGTCTGTGACCAGCTGAATGCCCAGAGCAGCTCTTTTTAAAGATCCACTGAATTGTGATGAGCACTAGAAACTTGAAGAAGACCCAGAATCGGATATTCAAGAGCATGTCACTGATTTTTTAAAAAATTCTCTTCCCTGACATTGAACTTGTTGTCCCTTCACCTTCAGGCATTTTGTGACGAGCTGGAGACAATGATCCAGGATCAGCTGAAAAAGGGGAAGACACCCACCAGCCTGTTGGCCTTACAGCAGATCGCAGACTTCATGACCACCAGCATGCCCTCCATGTACCCAGCTGCACCACAAGGAGGCATGGCAGCGCTCAATATGAGTAAGTAAAGTGTGTGTGTGTGACTTTTGGACTTGACCTTCCTGCTTTATCTGCACACAAACTCCATCTAGTGTACTTTTTTATATTGAAGCTTTATATAATTTCTCTTTTTTTTGCAAGTGTAAGTTCATGTTTTCTTTTATCATCAGAGGTATTCTTCAACCTCATGTGGCTTTATCCTGTCTTAATATCTGACCCTGTCTCCTCCTCTCAGGTCTGGGGATGGTGACTCCCGTGAACGATCTGCGTGGCTCAGACTCCATTTCCTACGACAAGGGCGAAAAGCTGCTTCGCTGCAAGCTGGCTGCCTTTTATCGTCTCTCTGACCTCTTCGGCTGGTCGGAGCTAATCTACAACCACCTCACAGTAAGACCGGCTTCCCTCTGTGTGATGTAACCAACCATGTGTGCTAAATTTGTCTTCCAGCTCTGCAATAAAGAGAAAACTTAAAACAGGGCTCAGAGCATATCCAACTTTTTCATGTCATCTTAAAGGGGCAGAGTAGATTTCAGGGAATTAAAGAAATAAGCTGAGGTGAAGATTCACTGTAGAAGCTGGAAAGATGCTTTATTGTAAAGCAATTTTCACAAGTGACACCAAGTGCTGAACATAAAGAAAGCAAGGTAAGAACTTGATATGAAAACGGATAAATTGAGAGGTATAATAAGATGTCAAAACTCACAAAATACCAAAATATTAAAGCAGCAAAAAAGATGCTAAACTACATTTAACCAATAATAGAAAAAACAAAAGAAACTGACATTGTTCTTGGCTTTGCTCAGTTTCAACCTCAGGGTATTCAGAAAGTATCACACTCAAAAGATCCTGTACTTTTTAGAATAGGAACAAACAAATGAACAAACAAAATAGGTCCAGGGGTCTTTTGTATGTACATAAACAACTTTTAAAGGGTGAAAAAAGTTTGTGAAAGTGATCCTTGTTAGTCTCCTAATTCCAAAACTTCAAGGAAGAAAAGAGAGAGAGAACTTGATAACTTGACCCGTTTTTATTTATATGGCACCTTTTCATACACAAAAGCAGGTGCCCCAGAGTGCAAATAAGACATGTCAACTTCAGTTAAAACTGTGTCAACCATTAAAGTTTGATTTAAATGAATGCATACCAGACATTTAACATTTAACTTATATCAATTAAAGATGTGCTAGAATATATTACTTTACTATATTACCATATAACTCTGTGTTTTTAAAGCAATTTTAATGACATTTCTGATCTAGCTATCCATTAAGTAAGAGCTGTTTTGACCCAAAAGGCAGATATCCTGGATTTCAGAGCATGAAAACGGAAATCTCTCTCTCTTGTTCTTATGTGAAACACATGAGGAACATTTAAAAGCAATCTTACTGGAATGTATGGAGGATCAGGGCCACATAAAGCTTTAAAAAACAATTAAAAGCACTTTAATATCAATTCTAAGAGAAACAGGGAGCCAAAGGAGAGTCTTCAGAAGAGAGTGATATTATCAAATTTCATTCTGAATGAGCTCTAGTTTATTTTAGATTTGTCTGAAAACAAACAGATTGGATGTAAAATCATTCATTCCTGAGTCACTCTGGCTTTTGTACTGACTATCATTTGCTTCAACTCAGCAGGAGACGATCACCATGTGAGGCTGTTATCAAAAGTGACTGTCTTTGTTTGTTTATTTTTTTAGGTCAGGGTGAACTCAGACCAGGAGCGCTTCCTTATTGTCCCCTTTGGGCTTCTGTACAGTGAAGTCACTGCTTCCAGTCTGGTGAGATTCTGTCCTGACGTGTACTCAAACCACCTTGTCTTTTTAATCCAACTTCTCCATCAGTGAATTAAAACCTTTATCGTCTGCCTCACTCTTAAGGTGAAGATAAACCTTCAGGGTGAGATCGTGGACCGGGGCAGCACCAACCTGGGAGTCAACCAGGCCGGCTTCACTCTGCACTCCGCCATCTATTCTGCACGGCCTGATGTGAAATGTATCGTTCATATACACACACCTGCAGGCGCTGCGGTGAGTAATCTGTGGATAAAACATCATAAACACTGACATATGTAGTTTCACACTCATGTTATTTGTTGTTCGGCTGCAGGTGTCTGCTATGAAATGTGGTCTGTTGCCGATCTCTCCTGAGGCTCTGTCTCTGGGTGAAGTCTCCTACCACGACTACCACGGCATACTGGTGGATCAGGAGGAAACTGCCCTTATTCAGAAGAACCTTGGATCAAACAGCAAGGTAACAAAACCTCTATAAAACTGTCACTTTGAACCGTAAAAGTAAAGAGCCTCAGGGAAAATGTCCTAAAAAATACAAACAAATCTTCATTTCTTCATCCCAGGTGCTCATCCTCAGGAACCACGGCTTGGTTTCTGTTGGTGAAACAGTGGAGGAAGCTTTTTATTACATCCACAATCTTGTCACTGCTTGTGAGATCCAGGTAAGACACACATAGAGCAGATTCTCTTGAAAATATTCATACAAGCTAATGAATGTTAAAGCACCAGTAAAAAGTCTTGAGCGTTCTCCATTTTAAGTGTTTGTAAAGAATCATGTTTGTCTACATTTCCATAACTGTTGTCTTTGTTCTTTTCTGTCTCCATTTTTCATCTACGTTCAACTGTCTTCATGTTATTGTAATTTCATGTGTGTCCTCATGTCTACACTTTATTTTCTACCTGGATCCTGTCCTTGGATTGTCTTGTCTCTACCTTCCCCCCTAAATCTCTTTCAGGTGCGAACACTGGCCAGCGCTGGAGGGCCGGACAATCTGGTGATGCTGGACCCGGGGAAGTACAAGGCGCGCCCACGGGTGCCAGAGCCAGCCGGCGACGGGTCGGCCGCACACCCTAAGTGGCAAGTTGGGGAGCAGGAGTATGAGGCTCTCATGAGGATGCTCGACAACTTGGTGAGGGAGAAAACAGTGTTACATGTGAACATCAGCAAACTCTGCTTCTACTGAAGGGAAATGTTTTCCACTAGGGGGCAATGCGGGAAAAATACAGTGTCAGGAAGAGGATCTTATTTATTATTTTAAAGGATTGTTTTTCATTTCCTTTTTCTTATTTTAAATTTCAAACAGTATTTCCAGCCCATCATATTTCCTATCCTGTATCCTGAACAAATCTTAAACACCAGTTTCTGTCACCAGATCGATAAGCATAATCGATAAGAGCATCGGTGTCAGTAAAATCTTATTCGTACCCATTACTAGTCTAATTTAAGAGTAGTAATTTTACATTAGGATGATAACATTCATTTAAAGTTTTTCCTCTTGTTTGTGTTTGTCACCTCCAGGGTTACAGGACGGGTTACCCTTACCGCTGCCCGGCCCTGCGAGACAAAGGTAAAAAGTACAGTGATGCAGAGTCCTCCTCCCACGGTGGTTACTCATACGGCGAGGACAGTGACTCAGGCGCTCGCTCCCCGCTGAAACACAGCTTCCAGCGCGGCCAGCGCGACAAGACCCGCTGGGTCAATGCCAGCGGCCGGCCCGACGAGCCCTACGAGGACGGGCCCGACGGCAGCAGCCCCAAGTCGAAGCCTAAGGTGTGGACGAACATAACACACGATCACGTCAAACCCTTGCTGCAGTCTCTCTCGTCTGGTGTCTGCGTGCCAAGCTGTATAACCAACTGCTTGGTCTGTGCCTACCTTATTGTTCATAGTATAGAATTTACAGCTACCTTTGTAGAAACAGGTAGGTGGTCGGCATCCTGAGGGTTAAAAGAGGAGTAAAAGATCAGGAATCTAACGCTAATAAGTTGTAGTTTAAAAACATGAGCGAGTACGGCCACACTTCTTTGAGTGTTTTGGCTTTTCAGGCTTTCTGTCTGTAATTTAGGATGCTCTATTAACCCACCTCTGCTCTGTTAATCACTCTGCAGCACAGCTGTGATTATTCCCTTGATTCATTTCCTCTTGTTCTCTTTCTGGACTCCTCCTGCTTCATGATGCCGGGCCAGCTGCCTCCCAGCATGCCCCACTGCATGTGTAGTCGTGAAATGCATTGTTGGTGTTGATGTTTTTCCCAGAGGAGCGAGCAGCAGGGGTGTGGCATGAGTCCTCGAGTGGGCAGGTAGAGGTGGCAGACAGGGTGAACGCAACCCTGATATACACGTCGCCTTTTTTCTTTGCATCTTGAAGTTGTTTTTTTTAAACTGTCGCACCAAAGATAGAAAGAGAAGACTGAAGAAAAAGTGCCCAGAGGGTTTTAGTTGATCAAGCTTTAAATCTAAGCTTAAGTTGCTCAAAAATACTTATGTTACATTGCCTGGTTAAGAAAAGGAAGGTGCATGTGTCCTAAGAAATAGATGAAAAAGCGCTTCTGAAAGTAGATGAGGTTGCCAAAAGTAAAAATGGAGAAAGGTGTCAAGTAGCTTACCTTTCTCTAATTTCTTTGATCAACTTTAACTGCTCCTCGATGAATGCTTCTCTGTCCTGTGTTATTTTAATTCTCTAGGTTTTGGTTTCAGTTTGTTCTGGTCTAAATCCTGCATGAGTGAGTTGTTATGAAAAAAAATTACAAAAAAAAAACACAAAAAAAAAGCATTCGTTGAATTTGATCTGACTTCTAAATCAATTATCTCCTGTTGGGAAAGTAGGACATTTTGTGTTGTGAGACTCTTTCTCAGTGAGTATATCGTGTTTACATGTTCATCTCATACTCAAACCAACCCCGACCCGGCTACCTCCATCCAGAAACCCTTCCTCATCTGGCCCCGTGGTTTGGGAAAGCTAACAAGCTTTACGTAAAAAAAAAAAGAGAAAAAAAAAACAGGAATGAAGTCATGAGCTTCTGCTTTCCACATGCCTAGTTTGAAAAGCGTTAAACAAAATAGTCTGCATGAGAGCTGAAGATTTAATTTTCTCTCCACCCGCTGCTCATTCAGAAATGGGTCCTGACTTTTTTTTCCTTCAATCATGCTGAGCATTACCAGGTTAACACAGACTCTGTGAAGTGGGGTGATATTTCAGATTTAGAGGAAAATTCCAGCTAGTTTAAAAATGAAAAGGTTTCGTTCCTGCAGGAAAATGATGCCCGCTTGTTTTAAAAGTCCTTTTGTCCCAACGTGGGCGAGTGTCCTCGGGTGTGTTTCTCTCTTATCTCTGTCGTCTTTGTTGTCGTGTATCAGCCTGGGAAATGACTTTGGTGATGCCAGCTCACCCCTCACTGCCACTCTCGCTTCGTAAGCCAGACTCATCATCTCAGTCACTCAGCCATCCTCACCCTCACCTCACCCTCCCCTTTGTCTCCTGCCACCTCCCATCCCTCACTTCTCCTTCCCTTGAATCCCTTTTAATCTGTTTTTTCATTCAGTGATGTTCTCGGTTGGTCTTTAGTGTGTTTTCTTATGGTTTTGACTTTGAATAGAATATCAATGATGATGAAAAATGGATTTTGCCTGATCTAATTGCGCTGTAAATAGTAGACTTGCCTCTTCAGGGGGATTTCTGTAGAGGACTATTCCGCTTTACAAACTATGTCGTTATATATATATGTACACATTCTGGCAACAGAATGATTGAAAATGAATAATACTTCATTTATTTATCCCCGAAGGAAAATTTCGAGAAGTGATGTTTGCTCCTTTTTATTCTTTAGAGTCTTAATTAAAACTGTATGCAGCATAATGACATCTCTTTTTTTTTTTCTGTGGTTGGTTGTCAGAAACAATTTGTGAAGTCAACTTTCATCAAGTTCTGACAGGATCACGACAGTTAAAGAGTAACCAGTGCTTTGGAGTTAAGCGTAACTATGGTAACTGGCCTTAGCTGAACATGTTAGTGATTGTTGGCTGACAGTCACAAGTTATCAAGGTCACACTGAAACAACAGCAACATCTATGGCTGCGACATGTTTTAAAAATAACTACCTAATTCAAAACTTAGATTACAAATGCCAGAGTCATCAAGCTTTCTTCCATGAATACCTTATTTTAAAAGACATTTAAGATGTAACTGAAAACTTAGTCATCTATCTACATTGAGTGAATTCAACCCTTGTTCCATTAAGTGAGAAATACCGTGCACAAACCAAATAAGCAACACTAAATGAAGCGAGTCCAATACAGAAGATTGAATACCAAGTAGCATAAAAGGAACATATAATAATCATATAAAGCAGAGCCTTATTATTGTTTTATAAATGTGAATAAGTCGTAAACATATCTCCCTGAATGTGCCTCATCATCATTCACTTTCTACATTCAAACCTTTTTACAGCCATCCAACTCTGTTCATTTCAGTTCAGCATGACTCTTGTATTGTGAAGCCTGCATACTATTTTGTCTCAATCTATTTTTGTGCCTGGGTTTATATGTTATTCAATAAATCTGATTGGAGGTTGTTGATTTTTAACACTTCCTGTGGTGTTTACAGTGGACAAAGGAGGAAGGACTCCGCCAGGCTGCCGTAGCCAATCAGTTCATCCCGCTCAACACCAATCCGAAAGAAGTGCTGGAAATGAGGAATAAGGTATTTCTACTCAAACTGCCTTCATTTGTTTGAACAAAGATTATCTTCATCATTAATTTTTAATAAGTGAAATGTTGTTTCTAGATCCGGGAACAGAACCTGCAGGACATAAAGACAGCAGGGCCTCAGTCTCAGGTCCTGTGTGCCAGCACTGTGGTGGAACGCAACTACAACCAGGTCAGTCTGTTAGCTCTCATGCATTAAACCCCCTGCTGCTGCAGCTATCCCGACCTGGAGATGAATCTGTGTCTCAAACTGATAAAACACTCTCAGATTTATCACTTTATATACTTCAAAATCAAATTCTGTCCAGGTCTGGAGTCACCTCTTGAACAAAAAAAAAAAAGCTGTGGACACTGTGTGTAATGATGTCCTAGACATGAAGCACAATTTCAGGCATTTTCTTCGCAGCTGTTGACAGAAAGCTAAACATGTCCTCCATGCTGAGGAGTGACTCTGTAACTGTCACATTATTCTTTGACTACAGAGATATTCAATCTGGCAGGTGAGTAGTGTTTTGGGAGAGGTAGCCTGCCAATGCTCTCCAAACCTGCCAGCTCAGGTTGTGTCCATGATCATACATTATTTATTTTATGTCATTTTCTTCAAAGTTTTCACTCTGAGAATAGGATGATTGTTTTTTCCCAGGTCCACTTAGTTTTTAATATGTGCATGAACTCTTTATGTTTGAATGTAACAGTTAAATTTTCAAGGACATTTAATCTAAACTCTCAAACAGAAGGATATGATTCAATACAGCAACCTGTTTGTAAACCTGATGTCAAGGAAAATATGACATCAGTGACTTGTTTTGGAATTTATATAACCCTGACAGCATGAACACCATACGTTACACCTCTTATGACCCGGCTACTAACTCGTTAAAAGGTTATTTTACTGATTAAAAGTGGTTTAATGATGAATGTAGTTTTTAGAAAAATGTCCCACTGTGATAAGGCGACATCTGCCTGTTGTGGTCAAGTTTACATAAAACTATCTTCATTAGATGCACCTTTCAGAACCTGATAATTTCAATATTTTGACACTTTTCCTGTGATCACCGCTCAAGTGGTCTTACCAAAATAATGCTAACGGAGGTAAATACTCTACCCTAATGGAGCAGCTAACCTTTAGACACATTGTTTACCAAAATTATGTTTACAGAAGTTGTTTGAGCAACATTGTTTACCAACACACACTAAAGTTTGGTTTAATAAATATAGCAAACCAATGCTAATTTGAAATGATGTGATGTGAAGTTCATGGCCATCATACAGGGATTTTGACCAATCAGAATCAAGCCTTCTACACACTTGATAGATAAGTAGGAAAGAAAAACAGTAATTAAGAAAATTGACCAGGCTTTTAGGTCAATTTTCACCCAGCATGTCAGCATACGGTCATGTGTGTTGCATTGTTATGATAAAGCTATTGCATGAAGCCCTTTTATAGTTAGTTGGTCTTAACGGTGCATGTTCTCAGCTCCCATCATCGCTATGCTTTTCACATCCTTCTCCAGATCCATGTCACTTTGCATGAATTTCTGATGTTTGTGATTGTCTGTTTGGCACGTGTGTCTGCAGAGGTGGAAAGTAATTAATGCAGTCACTGACTAAATCTGTCTAATAACAGACTCCTAGTGCTGCGAAATTGAGGCTAAAGAGAAGGAGTCAATTTCCTCAAGCCTCTTTTCTGAAGTGCTCATCCTCTTCATGCTTAATATTTGGGATTTTAAAATGGCTCTCCCCCAACTATTGGTATAATTTTAACTTTCTGTTATAGAAGTCTTTCCACCTTTCTGCACCTTAAAGCTGGTCTGTTTCTGAATGTCTGCACACATTCATGCCTGCCCGACAGACCGCAGATGAAAATGTGCTCGTGTCTCAAGAACTGGCTTGTGCCCCCTCCCTCACTGGGTTTACTATTGCAGGATGCCCCTCTGTCTGACTGTACAGACACTATTGATGGCCTCGATGTGTCCGAGGGGTCCTATAGTCCTGCTAGATCAATTAGAAAGGTACTTACTGCTTCAGTCACTGATATTATTCACATTTTGCTCACATCATCCTCCTGTCACTTCCCTGAACCTGCAAAGAGGCCTGTATTAAAAAGAATGAAATATATAGCTGAAGAAAAAGTTTGATTTTTATTGCACATTGTTAAAGTTGATGTGGGCAGTAAAAAAAAAAAAAAGGAATCAGATCCAGTGATGGTGTTTTGATGCATGTATTGTGCAGAATGTTGAGAAAGAGGAAGAAAGAGAATCAGAAACAACATGGTGCTCCTGTTGTGTGCCTGATGATGCACTACTGGCTCTACTGGTGCTTGGCTTTTATTCATCACTGTGTTGGATTTTAAATTTAGATTTATTTTGCTACATAACGTTTAACTCTGTCTGAATCATACATTTTTCTACATTTTGATTTCACCTGATAGCTCTTAGTTGTAATATAGCCTCAGAATCAATATGAAGTCCACTCTTTATTAATTTTTTTAACTAACTGGATGTTTCAGCAGTACAAATATAAACACTGTATGCTCAAAATTTTAGAGCCTTTGATCCTTTTTTATCTTTGGTACACACCTTGCTCAAAACAATAACTTGTTTGGGAGTAGCAGTGTATGCTGTCACTTGCCATGTGTGAGCACATGAACTACATACACCTAAAGCCTCTACACAATGATAACAGAAGCACATTGGTTACCTCACAGCCACGTTTGTTGTTGTGCCATAAGCTTAAGGTACATTTAGTAGATTTGAATGTTAATGCCACCACCAACCTCTTAAAACAAGCTCGTCACATTTTTCCCACAAAACCTGAAAGATTTTGAAACGTTACCTTGCAAAAAGGAAAGAAATTGACATCTTTGATTCTGGTTGTTAATCCATTAATTAATTCCATAGATATTTTCCAACACAGAAACCCTGTGATTGGTTGCTGGGCAGAATTCTATTTCCTGCATTTATCACATTTCCGTCATTGGCGTGTATAAGCCGTAAATTTTTGTCCTCTGAAGTCTTCATCTTGATTTCCTTGTTATAAGTGTTGTATAACCAACAGCAACATGTATTTGCTCTACTGTGTCTCATTATGCTTGGAGCTGCTGTTAAAAAAAAACAAATAAAAGGACTGTAAACAGGTGATCTAACAATCATAGAGACCACACTGCCCTCTAGCTTTTTGGAGGGGTATTACAGCTCAACGTGAACACATCAGCAAACAAGTTTTTAGTGCTCACAAATGGGTTGACCAAACAGCAGTGGAGTAGTTGAGTTTTGTACATATAGTGAGAGAAATAAATGTTAGAGATGAAAAATTCACAGTTCGAAAGTAAGCGAGTAAGACAGACTCAAGAGCTCTGGGACTGGTGGAGAAAATAAATCAAACAATATTCATAAAGCAGCTGTTATACAAATCAAATGTAAAATTCTCAACAGCTACAGATGTCAAACAGCAGCCAACAAATTGTTACCCAGTGTTACTTTTGGTATGTTAAATCTTCTTTGGTCGTCTTAAGTCTTTCTGTCTTCTGTCTGTTTGTCGTGAAGGGGGAGCTGGTGACTGCCTCCAAGGCCATCATCGAAAAGGAGTACCAGACCAAAGTCGTCGTCAGCAAGCAGGGTCCAAACCCTTTCACCAAGCTCACCGACCAGGAGCTGGAGGAGTACCGCAAGGAGGTGGAGCAGAAACAGAAGGGGCCTGAAGGTAAACACAGGAAGTTAATCAATCAAAGTGGCATATGTATAAATAAATTTAATGTATGTTTTTGTCCCTTGGCTGTTGGTTTTGGTGAAATTCCATTTTGATATGATTATGACACATGCATACAACAATCAGTGTGGGCAGTATTTACATCACTGCAGCTTCGAGTTTAATCACATGAATTTTAGTGGCCTTCTTAGGGTGAATTGCTCTGCATCGAAAATGGGGAAATGTATTATGACTCACAGCCTCCTCCTTCTGTAATCACTGTTGCTGGCCGTTTCTTGTAAGGAAAATCACACTTCGAGAAATATAAATGCTGCTAAAATACACTGCCAAAAAAAAAAAAGGTGCCACCTGGATTTAGCTTTGCAAATAGGTACAAGCCCCTTATTGGGTAATTACTGCATGGGTGGTTATCTTTCAGCAGCAATGAGTAACTTCTCATTTCTTAAACAACTTGTTGTCGTGGAAAAGATATTAGAGTCAAACCTTTGGCATGAATCAAGCAGAGAAGACGTTTAAGGAGATTGAAGGAACTACATGAATTGGGTTGGGAACTCAAATTGGATTGTCTTCTAGGAAGTAATGTGGGCTGAAAAAAATCCGGAATGATTTTGATCTGCAATGACTCAAACACTCAGCTAAATCCAAGAAAAACAACAGTAGAACTCAGGAGTATGTTTAATAGTGAAAGTAAAAGCATTTCCACATGTACAATGCAATGGGACCTCAAGGGATTGGGACTGAACAGGTGTGTAGCTTTAAAAAAAACACTAATGAGTAAGGCCCATGGGGAAAAAAAAGCCTCAGTTTGAGAGAATAAAGATTGGACTCTGGAGGAATGAAAGAAGGTCATGTGGTCTGATGAGTCCTGTTGCAGAGTGATGGGTGCATCAGGGTAAGAAGAGAGGCAGGTGAAGTGATGCACCCATCATTTGTAGTGCCTACTGTACAAGCCTGTGGGGGCAGGGACATGATCTGGGGTTGTTTATCTAACAAGGCCACAGTGAACATGTGCGGTCAGTCTGTGATCTTTTCTTGGTGGCAACTTAATGTTTTGTTTTCTTATTTTTTCATGTTGTCTTTAAACACTTGACCCCTGCAGAGTCTTGTTCTCCTGTAGGCCAGTCTGTGATGTTATCTCTCCACACAAATGACTTCACAGTGCAGAAACAAGATCATAACAAGGAAAGCTCAGCCTCCAGCGCTCCCTGTCCTGAGCTCGAAAAGCAACCAAAGGTCGAAGCCTCTGTCTCCAAACCTGTAGAGTCTGCGCCTGACTCCTCCAGCTCAGACACCGCCCCTGAGCCTACTTCCTCTCCCCCAGCTCTCTCTGGTGAGGAAGAGCGAGCTCAGAGCATTGAACGTTCTGCAGAAGCGATCGTAAAAGAAGTTATATCGACTGCAGAAGAGATTCTCTCGGCCCCAGATTCCCCGCAGAAGGAGTTCCACTCCGCCGTGCTGCGAGCCCTCAGCAAGGAGCCGGTGGTAGAAGAAGAGGAGGCTCCAGGTACAACCAAAGGGAGCAAATCACCCCTGAAATCTGGCCTTCTGCTCCCCTGCTCCTCCCCTGCTCAGCCTTGCCGTGGGAGTGTGGGAAACCCTGCCTGCTGTGTGCTCTCCTTTTTCCTGGGGGTTTGAAGTCTGCTGCCACTGTTTTTATTACCTCCCCACCCAAAGTTCAATCTCAAAGTGTCTCTGCTTGATTCCCCCACCCTTCATCCCCTCTCTCTGATGTCTTGCGCAAAAAGGCATCAGAGTCTAAGCAGATCATTTATCTCTCTGCAGTTTGATTGGACGAGGAGCTGAGTTGAGAGGATTTACGGAAGATCTTTTTGAGATTTCCTCTCTTTGATGTGCTTTTTGCAGCGGAGCGCTAACCTGTGCTAACCTTCAAGGACGCTGTTTCTGAGCTCAGTCATCCAATCAGAGCTTCCTGTGTGTGGACATGAATGACAGGGTTCTCCTTTTTTTTTGCTCCTGCTAATCTATCCTGGATTTATCTCTGTTGGTGTCCACTCTTCCTGCTGTGCCTCTAATAAATCCAATGATAGATGTGTGTCTCTCTGGCTTTTTTTCGGGTTATGTGGAGGTTGATCTGGATTTTTCTAAAATCTCACCTGATGAATTCTTTCTCCCTGGATTGGTCCTTTTGTTTTCTCCTTTTTTATGTTACCCTTGGATTCTTTGAGAGAAAACATTACTTCCAGACAAAATCTAACCTGACTGACTATTAATGAAGAGATTTCATTCAAATGTTAATTCCCATGTGTGGGAAAATCTTTAAAGGAAAATCTTCTTATTCATTTTTTCTGCTAATTTTTTCTTTCGTTCAGACCCTGATGAGCAGCTAGTAGACCCTGATGAGGAGCCAAAAGGCCAGAAACCAACCACTACACCACCCAGCACCCCGGTCAGAGCAGAAGAAGGTACGTTGGCCTGACAAATCCCACATTCTTGGCTCTCCTGGTCCAGCATGGGTTGCTCCAGTCCTCTGGCTGGGTTTTTGAGCTTTTTTTTTACAGGGTCTACAGAGATCCCCTGCCCGTCTATCTGCCTGTCTGTGTCAGGGTCTGTTTGTTTTGTGGCCTTTAATAATACTACTACAGGTGTTGTGCTTTGTTGTTTGTAATAATAGGCCAAGAGGTTTTCATTGGTCAATAAAAGTTAAGTCTAGAGAGGGCTGTTATCTCCACACACAGGGTTAGGAAGTACTACAGAGAGGCAGTCAGTGACATTAAATACAAAAACGTATTTAATTTTTCTCCTTTTTTTGAGTTCAGATGTCAGTTGATTTTTTGTTTTCTTAAATTTCTATTTTTCCCCCTCTTGGTCTTTATTACTATTGGATTACACCTTTGCAAATCTGTATTTAAAGCTACTGTGAGGAGTTATTAGCTGGTTATGACACAGACTGAAATTAATGCTGTCATTTCTAGATGAGCTACAGACACAAAGAGGACTGACAGGATTTATTATTGTTCTGTGTAGTTATTCCAATTCCTGAAACAGTTACCGCTATTTAGATGACAGATATTTAAAGCTCCAGTGAATAGTTTTCAACTGGTTAAGAAACAGACTTAAACAAATGCTGTTAACTTTATATGACCTAAAGGAGCATTAGGAAACATTTCTTTGAGGGTGTTGGATGAAATTAGTTAAAGCACACTGCCTTGGCAACCTTTGTAGACATTTTCCATAGAAAACTATTATACTTTATTGTTATAAAAGTGATATACCAAATTAAATAGGAAAAGAAAATAGGTTCGACACTTTTCTAATCGACACAAACCAAATGTTTCTCACAGGAGCTTTAATTTGTGATTAGATTAAAACCAAATACTTCACGAATGTGGCTTTTAGTCTACAAATTAGGGTAAGGGAGTTAGGGAATATTTAGCTTTGATCTCAGGTGTAATCTAATATCTGAAATGTTATTTAACATGTCTTTATGTACGGTATCTCCTTTACCCCTTCATTTCCATCCTCCATGTTTTTGGGGTTTCTAAGAATGGTTCCCAACCATTCTTTTAAAAATTCTTCTCTGGTGGTTGTTTTCTTTCTCTATTCACATTTTTTATTTCTTTTCTTTTTATTTAACACAGTGCTTGTGGTTTGATCTGCATAGACATTTGTTTCTACTTGTGCTTTTTCTTCTTTGTGCCTGCGATTACAATCAGGAGATGGAAATACAAAAGAGTACCTGTTGCCATAGTAAGTACGTACGGTTCCAACTCCTAATTACCTGCCACCCTCCATGCCCGTGTTTGATCATTTACCCTTTTTTCCTTGCATGGCTTCACTAGTAGAGCTGTTCTGTGTTCTCGACTAACCCGTTTTCTTGGGGTTCGATACAGTTCAGTTGGTTTTGAGTCCTTTCTCTGAACTCCTGTTTCCTTCCTCTTGGTTGATGGGGGTTATTTCAGAGCTCAACTCTCTTCAGTTTGCCTCATTTCACTGATATAAAGAAACTAAAACTAAAAAGTAACTTCATAAAGATATTAATAAACAGATATATTGGATACTTCAAGACATTTTCTTTACCAATGACTCTTAACAGGGACCCAGTTGAAACAAAGTGGGAGATGCTCCTGAAATAAACCTCAACACTCTTAACCTTTTTTAAATTTAGATAACCTCTTTTTTCTTCTTTCCAGTTACTCACTATAAAGATAACCAACCTCTCTTGCACTTACACAGCCTATCAATTTATATTACATTATGAATTTTGTTTCCTGTAAAAATCAGGTAATGTGACTGTTGTTTGTTTTACAGATGAGTCCTTTACCAGGTACACGAGTGCTTTATTTGAGTGTGGCTTATCGCTGCTGATGCCTTCGCTGATACTCGTAGTTTTCACTTTAGAGATGGTGGACTTCCACTGCTTTGCTGTGTGGTTCTGTCTCCATTTTTATTTGTCTGTGTGTTTGGACTCATCTCTGCCATGACGGACATTGGAGAAGTTTAATGAAGACTGGTGTGTTTGTGTTTTGTGTTCTGAGGTCCTAACCTAGCAGGGTTTTCACACTAGCTGTTAGCATGTGAGAAATTTTAGAAGAAAGCTGAAGATGTTTTGCTCCTGACTGCACTGTGTGAGTTTGTACCTGAGCTGGTTGCAGTTTTGGTCTGCAGTTATATTTTACTTTGCTGGAAGTATGTATAGTATCATGATGGCCTGACTTCTTTGAAAATAAATCAGAAATGATATCAAAATTTAATCTTGTATTAATATGTAGGTTTTTGTAGTTTTTAAACATGAATCAAGAAATAAAACAAGTCACATCAAGTAGTGACGTTGTGCTTTACTCCCAGCGAGTGGTTTAACTGGAGTGAAGTGCTGTGCTCACCTGTAAATATGCTGGGTTTGGGTTTTTATTCAAGGCTGAGCTTAACTTCCTCATCCTCGAGCTGTGCCAGTTTTTAATTAATCCTCTCCTGACTTCTTACATAACCTCACTTGTGTGGTTATGTGATTCAAGTCTAAGGAAACGCTGGCATATTGTGTGTTGTAGATTTTTATGTTTGTTTGTCTGTACACAGGGTGCAAATGAGCAAGGGAACTGCGCTCATTAAGATTTCCCTGTTTAAATGAAGGTAAAGCGAAATGCTGTCGCAGCATGGGCCTGCCAAAAACAAAGTTTGTAAAAAAGTGAAAGAGAGTCTTATTTTTAGTCACTTATAACCATACTGTCTAAATCAAGAGGTTTTTGTGAGTGATGCTCTTCTTTGTTTTATTGCAAGTGAGTGCAATGCATCATGTTTAACTTGAGGTTTTTAGTCTTATTTGTGTTTTCTAAATGCTGTTTTGGCTTTTTGTGACTTAATTAACTGCTACAGCTGTAAAAATGATGCTGTAAGGTGTTTTCAAACCTAGGAGCATAAGAAACCTATTATTGTATAGATGCAACAAGGGAAGCAGAGTTATTTAATCTCTTGAGGTTTATGAGTTGATGCTTTTTAAAATAAGAAAGTGGCTTTAGAAGTGCATCCAGCAGTTGATTTGTAGAAGCTCCTCCTCAGATTCATGAATCTCCATCTGATTATCAATAACGCTCATTTTCCCCTCCACACAGAGTCTGTGCCCGAACAAACCTTTAAGGATGAGAGCGACGCAGCCACCCTGAGACAAACCCTTCCAGATCTAACACCAGACGACCCCTCCGACGCCCCGGCGTTGCCTGCCGAAGACTCCGCCTCTGCACCTGCCGCCGCGGACGCAGACGCCGAGGCAGATGCAGAAGCAGACGCAGCTACAGCTGAGGGGGAGGATGCTGCCGACGCTGGCGACCAGGAGGGTGAAGAGTCTCCCAGCAAATCACCTTCCAAAAAGAAAAAGAAGTTCCGCACTCCTTCGTTCCTGAAGAAAAACAAAAAAAAGACTGAGTCCTAGATTGGAGAATGTTGGATCAGTCCTCTCGGCTGGCCTCTGCCTCTTTTCATTTTTTGTCCGCTTTTCATCATCGCACCCTTCGAGTAAACCCCAGCTACACTCGGTTACGCTTCAATGTCATTTTGATATCTTTTGTCGCTGGCTTATTAACCTATTTTTCCTCGTTAGCGCGTGCCAATTTTGTATACAGTGTAAAAATGATTGATTGCATAAAGGTTTTTAATTATTAGAGGCTTTTAGTTGTGAGAGAGTGATGCACTCTATCTGGCCTTCCCGTGCATGTCTAATACTACAGGCCCCATACAGCTGATGTGAGGGTTTCAGATTTTATTGCCCTCGTTTTTTTAAAAAGGAAGAGTATTACCAAACTATTGTAACCACTAGAATGTAATGGGATTGTATCAAAAGTATGTCCAAGTGTCTTTTGAAAAAAAAAAAAAATCATGAATGCAATACCGGAAGCTTGTACCCTCTGGTGGGATCTTCTGACAATGAAAACTTCCAATTCAAATCATTTAATCATGTTTTAGTGAACCAGGAGAACTACAATTCGGAAATACAGCCATACAAAATCCATGTGTATGTCTGGAGAGTCCGATTCTTTGATTAAATCACATAAGCTAAATCTATCGTTGTTGTTTTTCTTTTAACCAGCATTTAACACAGCCTTAATTATCAGGTATGTTGTTTTACAGTTAGTATTTCCCAGATAAGATTAATTTACTATGATTTTAAATTGATGTTTACACCATTGACTATGGAAATATGGGCGACCATT
>RPOG01003272.1:0-67714 GCA_008086565.1 Thalassoma bifasciatum
ATAGTCTGTTAAATCCCAGTTACTTAACATGTCAATAGAGGTGGTAAATCTAGCTAGATGCCCTCCTTTTCATTTCAACATTGCTTGTGGAAAGGTATTTTTAGAGGAATTAAAATGTCTGATCCCTCCCTGTTGGGAGTCACAGCTGCCAAGGTGCTTCTAATTACATGAAACTTAGGAAACCAGGCGTAATTGGCTGTGATTTTTTTTTCTCTTTTCTTTTATCTTCTTGGTAAGGGCGACCAATTTCCCTCCATGTGCATGTAGAGTGATGGGAGCTGTGAGAACATTATTTTTACTGGTACACTGGACTCAGAAAGACCCGTGCACTTTGTCCTGAACTAGTTCCAGAGAACCAACCTCTATTGCTCTCTTCTAAATTATGGAAATTTTCAAAGTTAGCAACTTCAAATGGGAATTTTCAGAAATCAACAGGATCAAAAAGGGAATATTTGGGAATTTAGATTAATTTAATTGCTCATATTCCTGTATAAACATTTTGGTTTGTTATCAGTAGGGATGGGGGTTACTGATACCAGATATCAGTGTAGGGCTGATACCAGCTTTATTTCAATGATTCAAGTACTTATGAAGGCTGCTCATGCCAACAACTGATACTTAAAGAAAAAAAAAAAAAAAAAGCACAAGTAGACTGTTAAGCAGCTTAAAGAATAAAGCTTTGTTCTTACTTTGTGCTTTAATTCTGAACCTTTGAATAAAGATTAGGGAGAGGTAACAGCTAAACTATTTTATTTTGCACTTCACTTTATCTGGAAAAACACTCAAACCCTGAGAGTTGTTCGTTTTATTTTGCATCTTTATCAGTTAATTACAAATGAATCATACACTCACAGAGAGTTGTGTTTTATTTTGGACCTAATGGCAAAGTGCTTCCTTTTTTTTAGAGATAAAAGTCTTTGTTCAAAATGAACTGTCATGAAGTTGATTGAATTTTATTTATCAAAAGTACTCGTGACATCAGTACGAGGTATTAATGAGTGTCCAAGAGGGAGTTATTGTACTGGTTTGGTCTGAAAAAATGTGGTATTGAACATCTCTAATAATAAGCAAACATGGCTCATGCAGTTTATCTGAATGACATGTCAGGGAACTTAGAGGAATTTTCCCAAACTGAGTGTAACTGTCATGAATGGGCAAAAGTGTTTATCTTTAGCAAACAAACATGCAGGTGTGCCTTATACAACCTCCAAAAAAGACAATTACCAGTTTTTCCAAACGGTAGAACAAAAAAAGTTTATTTCAAAGAAAAAAATAGAAGAAAAGTAAAGAAGATTCAGGGTTTGATAATAGCCTGGATACAGTGTATCCTTTATGTCTCCTTGGTGCCCAAAAATGTTCAAAATTCAGTGAAGCTTCACTCTAGGCCAATGTTTTTTTTTTTTTATTGGTCAAAAAGACAAAAATACTGCAATATTGAAATTCTCCTTCTGGGATAAATGAATAATTTGTCATTTTTGATTTAATTTCATTTTTTTATTAGTACTCATCAAAGATCTGAACCTCATCACCTTCAGCAGCTGCAGTCTCCTTGTGACTGGTTGCCATCTTTACTGGCACAAAATGGTTTCTCTCACAGAACCACAGAAACCATGGAAAGTGAAAATTGAAAATAATTTTTTACCAATGGAATTTTTTGTAAATTTGGTAAATTCGACAGCAACAAAACTGAAAATTTCAGAAATACAGAGCTAAAATTCCAATAGAAATTTTCCATCTCTTTGCAACCTTAAATGATTGTATCTATTTTCTTTAACCCAGTGGTTTAATGAGGTGACCAGTAATAACAGGGACACAGAGATGGACCCTCATGTGTACAGATGATCTTTCACTGTATTTCTTTCTGTCTTTTACTGATGTCTTCACCAATGCACCTACTCCAATTTGGCTGTTGTCTTACATGCAGCACAATCACAACCACCACTAAGTGCAGTGATAAGAAAATAGCTTTAAAAGCAGATAAAAGGTCCACTGATTGCTCTCTAAGTGGACAGCAATTTAAGACTGGTGTACAGAAATGTCCCCTATTAGTTTCTTTGTTGTCTAGTTGGTTTGGCTCCATGAAGAAAAAAAAAAAAGACAGATTGTTTGCAGAGATGCTGCTTATTTACTCTCTGTTGAAATGTATTTTTCTCTGTATTAAGTTTCCTGGTGTGCATCTGTATTTATGAATGTGCTCCAAGTCTGCATGTTGGTTCCCCAGAGCTCTGGCACTGAACACACTTAAATAGTGCATAATTGTGGTTTTGTGGCTTATTCTGAGATTGGTGGTTATATTAACACTGTGCCTTAAGCCTTCCACATCTTTGAGAACTCCCATGTACTTGACAGCTTGACAGCTCATCAGTTGTTCACCCCCTGTGTACTTGAGGTGAACCTGCCTTGAACTCTCTTTTTCTAGGAGTGTGGGCAAAGGGAATGAGCCTTTACACTTTCCACTGACACGTCCAGTCAGTGTATGTCTTGCTTGTTAATTAAGAGCAGCGGTAATATCTCAAACTAATTGGTGTTTGACAAAACAGTGTTGTGGTCATGAAGATGTTTCCCACAGTTTTCTCTCAGCTCAGGAAATTTACAGGAATTTGACTTAAGCAGATATAAACCCTAACATTGCAATACCACAGCAAATTATGGGTTCATTATTGGACAGTGAAGCCAGCAGCATCGACCAGAGACTGATTAAAACATGAAACACAGTGTCATGATCTGAAACAAGTTATTCGCCCCCACGGGGTGAAGGATAAACATAATTTCCTCGTAGAATAGTTGCAGCCTGCAACGCTGCTTTTGATTCAGCCTCATTCTTCATAGATACACAACGGCTAAATTCCAGAACACCCCATTTTTTTTCCCAGTTTTGTTTTGTTTTTAATTAAAACTCAAGCAGTTTAAAAGGTACCCTGGCTACCAGAACGTCATTTTCCTAAATGATCAGTGTTTTCACCAGCTACATAAGAACCATAATAAAATCTCTCAAAATATCTTAGTTTGTACAAAATTTGAAAAAATATTTACACCTGTAGGCCGCCATTGTTGTTTATGCCACAATAGCGTCTGGGTAGTGACGTCATATGGTTGCACCGGGCTCGATCTCATACAGGATCATATAAGTCCTGGAGCGGACTTCAGTGGTTTCCTGAGGAAGTTTTGTGGGTTTGTGTTGGAAAATAGTCGGCACAGCATTTGGCTTTAGTCTCCGTTTATAATGACCCACACCTGTCAGCTCTTTCATCAGCATGGGCCGGCTAAATGCAGCAAATGCTTCTGGGGAGAAGTGGCCAGAACATAGCTGCAGGTCCATGGGAAGTTGTTTACGCCCACAAGCGACTTCCCACAACTTCCTTCTTTTCTTGTCTTTTGGGAAGCTGTGCAGACTAACATCAGTCTCCTTGTTTCCTTTGGACTGAAAAGTGCACCCAAAAGCAGCCACATGTGGCATTATTATGTTTTTTTCCCTCCTGAAACCCAGTGACTTACGGCGACTAGTAGTGAGTAAACGGCGAAATCCAGATGTACGGCACCAATGTACGTCATCAACCCAGAATGCATTGCGGCAGTAAAACAACTAATAAAAAAAGGTAAAGTTACCTTAAACTGATCAATAAAATGCATATCATTGTAATTCACAAAGGCCCTTAAACTAATTAAAGATGTTAAGCAATGGAGATTGATGAACCCTTGAAAGTTACTGCTTACAATTCCTACAGGTGTCCCATGTTTTCTTGATTACCAACAGGGATGCACCATAGTTTCTGCTGGAAAAAAAACAAATCAGCTTAAAATGGCTCTAAAGTGCATTTTTGTTTTTAAACTGAAATACTTTTGTCATTGAAGCAACACAGTTAAAATAGAATGTTGGAGTGGTGCAAGCAAAAACTAGGGCAGTGACGAGATAACGGTCATTGTGGTGTAATGCCTTGGGAGCGCTTAATAAAAGGTTATTTTCTGCATTTCCTGTGGTGGTTGTAACATTAGTTTTCCCAACTGTCTGGCTATGTGGTGTGTGAGTGTCTGAGCATGTGAATGTAGTGATAGTGTGTATGTGAAGGCATGGGGGCGGAACTCTGCCGTGCAGGACACAGAACAGAGGAGAGTTGTGAACCTTTGACCATATAGAGACAGAAATAACATCCTGTCATCAAACTGAGATAATGAAAAAGGTTATCCAGTCTGTTTAATTAAATAGCCAAGTATAGACCTGATCTATTAGAGAGGTGACTCTAAAACACTTGTGCTGAGATCTCTGAATAATGGAATGGTACTACTTATTTGCAATATAATTTATTTGGTGTGTTAGTTTTTGTTTTTTTGGCCTTGCTTTCTCATTTTTGGTATTGAGTTTCGGCCAAGTATTTTCAATTTGGTGCCTCTGTAATTACAAAGAACTGTCTCTGTGTGTACTAAAGTAGTGTTGGGACACATTGTGTTACCACACACCCATGGATAAGCTGTACTGAACAATATTATACTGCAGAAAGTCCTTTAATGCCATACAAAATATTGAGGAAAAGGCAGTTCATAATGGAAGAGCATGAGACTATCATAACATTTCAAGAAATAGTTTGTTCCTGCAGAGAAATTGCAAAGAAAGTGAAGGACTCAGTGAGTAGAGTTTCCCTCAGCTTCAAAAGTTCCTCAGAAACTGGAGGAAACTCAGACAGGAAGAGGTCTGACAGAGCCAACGCTGCAACAGAATCAGAAGATGAGTTTCTGAGTCAGCAGCTTCATAGACGCTCACAGGATAGCAGCTTCAAGCTTCACAGCTTAAAGAGAGACAAGCGCCGCCAGAACTACGAGGAATAAAGAGCTAGATCATAACAAGAACAAGATAGAGAACATAACGTGGCCGACACAGTCTGCAACTTAAACCCCATCAGGCTGGTTTGTGAAAAACTGAACTGAGTGAAAGCATAGAAACCTACAAATGTTGAACATTTAGAGGAAAGTCTGTAACAGAGATTGGAACAACTCTCTGAAGTATACTTGATTTCCACTGTCGAAAGAAAGAGGAACATGTCCAGCTGTTATTTCTGCCACTATTGACAGCTTTGAGTCAGGAGTTAAGAATATATATATTTTTTAAACTGATTAATTTATTTTAACATTAGTTTCTTTCTTTGTTTTTTACTTGCATTTTAAAGTGCAATTAGAAATTGGAGTGCATCATAATTAACAACAGACTGGAACAATTGGTACTTAAAAAAATTTGACTGGTAGTATTATATTTCCTCTCCATTGAGACCATAATTGCTGTCATAAGCCTTTAAATCTGAGTTGCCAGTCATCCATTCTAATGCACAGCAAATAATGAAATAACTTTTTTTATTCATTACATTATTTTAAGCAACATCAAATATGAACAGAGTATCTAACCAGTTTCACTCTCTGTGTGGTTCATCCATGGAAAAACATTCAAACTGGAGTTAACTCTGATGTTCAGCAGCATTTGGTTTTACAGCTCCAGAAAAAAATAAGAGACCACTGCAAATTTTCAGAAATAAGCATCTCTACATGTATGAGCCATTCCAGTGCAGTGTCTGCTGAATTCAAACACAAGCACACCTGTTTCTACCTAACAAGGTACTGATTGTATTTAACTAGGAAATGTATAAAAACCATTGCTGTGGTCATCACTCTCCTCTGTGAAAGACTGGTGGAGAACATGACAAGACGCATGAGAGATGTTATTGTAAATCAGAGTTATTCTACTGAATAGTGATTTCTGAATACTTCCTATGTTAAAACATGAGCAATGTGTTGTTTAAAGTTGAATATGAACCTGTTTTTTGCATTATTTGAAGTCTGAAAACAGTGGACTTTTCTGGGTATTTTGACCATTTTTAATTTTCTGCAAATAAATGCTCTAAATGACAATATTTGGGATTGGTAGTAATGTTTTCAGTAGTTTATATAATAAAACAAAAATGTTCATTTTACTCAAAACAAACACCTTAAAATAGCAAAATCAGAGAAACTGAAAAATTTGCAGTGGTTTCTTCATTTTTTCCAGAGCTGTATTACTTTTGTGTGACAACTACTCTATAGAGCAGTGCTATAACCTGTGTTGGCATTTGTACCAGTGTTTTTTCAGTGTTTAGGTCACAGCTCAGTGATAAGTCCCATAGGTTTTATTCAGCTCCATCAGAAGTGGAAGGTTAGCTGTTTTCTGCTGTGACCTGTTTTGACGTTTCTATAAGTAGATCATGAATCAACACAAATCTTCAAACTTTTTTTGATATGTGCATATGTTTGTGCTGGGATGGTGCACTTTCTCCTGATTTCATTCTTTCACAGTTTTTTGAATGCCATTTCATTTCAAGTTACACTTCTACAAAATTGCAGATTTTTGCAATTTTTTAGTTAACTTTAGTTAATTTTTTAGTAACAACTCTGAAATAGTTCAATGATAGTGATGATGATGATGTCTACAGATACTATCAGGAGTCTCTCCAAAAATCCACATCACATGAGAGTCAGTTTTTAAGATTTATTCAGCAGGAATATATTTGAACCTGCTGTGAATACTCTCTTTTCATAAGCCTGCTTTGAAGAGTAAAACAAAACTTTTACATTTGGAAAATAAATCAAATTTTAAGCCAAAAAGATCAATACAAAAGTTGTACAACTAAAATCCCTTTGCACATGTAAATAGTTTTTTTTTTTTCTCCCACCTCTAATATGTGTGGTTTTTTTATTTGATATACCATGATGTGCTGTGCTGAGTGACATGCATAGGGTGGAATTATAAATTGATATGCTCATCAGCTCTTTTGGCCCCAGATGGAAATCGTATCTTCTAATTTTGAGGAAATTCTGGTGTCTACTCCTTATCTTACACATACACCTAAACTAATCTAATTCTTGTAGTTGAGGCAAATTCAACCTGATTCATCTAGCTGCTCAAAGTAAGACGTAGAAACAGTACACACTTTTATTAGGACATTTTATTAGAGGTATTAGCTGCAATGACTGACAGATTTATTTGCAACAAACACAGGTTCTAAACTACAAGGAGAAAAAAAAGGACAAAAGGAAATAAATGCAGTCGTAACAATCTGAAAGGCAATGGGAAAACTATTTCTCTCTGCTATCTAACCCACTGAGCAAAACAGCCGCTCTAAAGGCTTCCCATCAGTCCTTTCACATGATCGAAGACAAGCATGTCTCACACACACACACACACACACACACACACACACACACACACACACACACACACACAAAGTACAGATGATTCACAATTTACAATCACCGTGTTGTGGAAACTCAAAAAGAGAACCCCCTAACCTGCCTCTGAGAGATACTGCAAAAACATCAAAACAAAGATACTCAAAGATGGCAAAAAAAAGCTTTATGAACCACATATTCATTTAATGCATTCATTTTCTCTTTAAAGTGATTTTTTACAGAAGCATAAATAATGGCTTCATTAAAAAGAGGCATAGAATAGCCAATTTCTCAAAAAATAGTTTCCTCTCATGTAAACATATAAACAGTGCCTCAAAAAGAGAATAGAGGTCATTCAGTCTTGGTCTATTTGGGCTAATTTGTGGCTGAAAACTAAAGAAAAGGGAAGTGAAAGCAGGCAGCTCGAGCATTTTTTTCTGTTTTGATCTCAGAGAAGGAGTGCCCTGGGCATTTTGGGTCATGACCCATGCAGCGTTCATGCCCAACATCTTGACAAGTAGGTGCATCAGAATAATGCCAGAGGCCCACTGCAGCGAACGAGCTGATCAAAACCCAGAGATTTCTGGGAATTTTTGAAAAACATGTCTTCAGGACCACAGTACTGTTTTGTCAAACGGCAGAAAAATTACCATTGCCTGTAATTAACAAGCAAGAGCTATGACTGAAAAGAAGGGCATGTGTGGATAGTAGGTCAAAAGACACTGAACTTCAGCCAAATATTTAAAAAATCCTTCATTTTATTACATTAAACTATCTTCAGTAAGCATTAGGGGTGATCTTGTGAGATTAAATCATGACGATATTTCTCATTTAAAAGAAAAACCTTCTCGTACAGGGGTACAAAGGAAGCTCATCAGTCTGTGGGCACTTTAATTTTCTATGTGTGACCTGTGGGGGGCAGTAAGGCACCCTTGCAACATCTAGTCTGCCAGAAACTGACAAACACAAAGGTGATAACATATATCATTTCAGTTTCTCTTCTTTGTGTACTCCTCTCACCCCTCACACATAAAGCATGGGAGTCATGCAACATTAGTGTGGGTTTCAGCGCGTGCCAATTCACACTCGATGTTTCTCTGGAGTGCAGCGCCCCAAACTTCAGCAGTTTAATTCCATACTTCCTCCCTTTTGTTACTGCTGTCTGCATGAGAGGATCATTGTTTGGTGTTATTTTGCAGTTGCAGACCAAAATACAGCAAGCTGCGATGTTTCCAGGAAAGTCAAAAAAACACAAAAACACACACAAAAAAAACAAACACACAAAAAAAACAAACATCTCAGAGCAGTAGAGTAAAGGGAGGGAGGAGGAGAATCCATAAACTACAGTCAGAGCCCTGTAGAGTCCTTTCAGCATAATCAACATTACCCAGGTAGCTGATTTATGGCAATAATACAGTTATTTTAATTATTTGTTTTTTAATTAACCATTTTAAAATTTAAGAATAATATATTATCCAGAGCTATTATGTTGACTGTCAATTATCAATTTGCAGTATTTATGAACAATGAGTTTGTATTTTCTTTCAAAGTTTAAAAGTTGGTCTTGTTTTGGTCTTGTTTTGTAAAAAGGAACCCTGGCTACCAGAACGTCATTTTCCTAAATGATCAGTGTTTTTACCAGCTACATAAGAACCATAATAAAATCTCTCAAAATATCTTAGTTTGTGTAAAATTTGAAAAAATATTTTCACTTGTAGGCCGCCATTGTTGTTTACACCACAATAACGTCTGGGTAGTGATGTCATATGGTTGCACCGGGCTGGATCTCATACAGGATCATATAAGTCCTGGAGTGGACTTCAGTGGTTTCCAGAGGAAGTTTTGTGGGTTTGTGTTGGAAAATAGTCGGCACAGCATTTGGCTTTAGTCTCCGTTTATAATGACCCACACCTGTCAGCTCTTTCATCAGCATGGGCCGGCTAAATGCAGCAAATGCTTCTGGGGAGAAGTGGCCAGAACATAGCCATGGGAAGTTGTTTACGCCCACAAGTGATTTCCCACAACTTCCTTCTTTTCTTGTCTTTTGGGAAGCTGTGCAGACTAACATCAGTCTCCTTGTTTCCTTTGGACTGAAAAGTGCACCCAAAAGCAGCCACATGTGGCATTATTATGTTTTTTTCCCTCCTGAAACCTCGTGACTTACAGCGACTAGTAGTGAGTAAACGGCGGAATCCAGAAACTGTGTTTTTAATTGTATTTTTTTAAAGAAAAAACAATTTGTTATGTCTTTAACAAATTCTAGTTTGAGACAAACATTTAAGCATATTCATGCCTATTAGTCCTTACAGTCGGGGTTCCTTTTAAAGCTGGTCACTTGTTTCTATCACGAGATCTGGCAACCCTGGTGGCAGTACTTTGGGTACCCACTGGAAATAATTAGCACTCTTAAAAGTAATGTGAAATTCTCGTCTGGTCTTGTTCTCGTGAGCTGAGTGTATCGTCACACCCCCTGGTATAAGCATTCTTGTGGAACTAATCTGTTTTCTGCTCTGCTGTGTGAGACTCACAACGTTGGTTTACACACAATGGCTACTGCACACTTAAACTCTGAGGTGAAAGAATCAACCCAGTGTGCCTCCAGCCATTACATGACAAGTGTCAAACCAACAACACTTACACTGTACTTTCAATCCCCATGTAGGTTGTCCCTCACTTTGCTCTACAGCTCAGGGAAGGAAGTGTCTGAAATGTACTGTTGAGACAGCTGTGGATGGAAAATACTGTCTCTCTGCCACAAAATGGGCTGGTTGTTGAAAGAAAAGTATATTAGTTGCTTTCCTGAATTCATGCATGATAAGTTCTTTGATGCTATATATTGAATTGGTGGTATATAACATAGTTCTCCTGCTAATCATCATCAGCGGTGGTTTTTATAAGACATCATCTACAAATAAACCTGATGAACTTCACCAAATGGAGCTTCCATCTGCTTTTTTTTTTTTTTTTCAAAGAGACAGTCTGTGCTATTTATTATGTAGGAGAAAACACACCAGTACAGTATTGAGGGTCAAACACTGGAGATTGTGGGTTTCTTCAGTGACTCATTGACTGCGGTGACTCCTCCATCACTGTTTATCTGACGTGCTATTGAAATCATCAGAGTAACATTAGAGCAAAGTCAATGACGGTCAGAGCAGCTATTTGCTAACATGATGTAACTCGGCGATGATGTTGTCTCACAGTAATGGATTTACTGTCACGTAATGAACACAGTCACTGTTCAGTATCAGATGAATGACTCCATGTTTCCTCTCTTCNTGCACCGGGCTGGATCTCATACAGGATCATATAAGTCCTGGAGCGGACTTCAGTGGTTTCCTGAGGAAGTTTTGTGGGTTTGTGTTGGAAAATAGTCGGCACAGCATTTGGCTTTAGTCTCCGTTTATAATGACCCACACCTGTCAGCTCTTTCATCAGCATGGGCCGGCTAAATGCAGCAAATGCTTCTGGGGAGAAGTGGCCAGAACATAGCCGCGGGTCCATGGGAAGTTGTTTACGCCCACAAGCGATTTCCCACAACTTCCTTCTTTTCTTCTCTTTTGGGAAGCTGTGCAGACTAACATCAGTCTCCTTGTTTCCTTTGGACTGAAAAGTGCACCCAAAAGTAGCCACATGTGGCATTATTATGTTTTTTTCCCTCCTGAAACGTAGTGACTTACGGCGACTAGTAGTGAGTAAACGGCCAAATCCAGATGCTCGGCACCAAGCAACCAATCTGCATCATCAACCCAGAATGCATTGCGGCAGTAAAACAATGGCTGCACCCAAAGGATAGAAAATGTGTTTTAAACTGTATTTTTTTTCTTTAAAGAAAAAACATTTTTTATGTCTTTTAACAACAAATTCTAGTTTGAGACAAACATTTAAGCATATTCATGCCTATTTGTCCTTACAGTCGGGGTTCCTTTTAAAGCTGGTCACTTGTTTCTATCACGAGATCTGGCAACACTAGTGGCAGTACTTTGGGTACCCAGTGGAAATAATTAGCACTCTTAAAAGTAATGTGAAATTCTCGTCTCGTCTTGTTCTCGTGAGCTGAGTGTATCGTCACACCCCCTGGTATAAGCATTCTTGTGGAACTAATCTGTTTTCTGCTCTGCTGTGTGAGACTCACAACGTTGGTTTACACACAATGGCTACTGCACACTTAAACTCTGAGGTGAAAGAATCAACCCAGTGTGCCTCCAGCCATTACATGACAAGTGTCAAACCAACAACACTTACACTGTACTTTCAATCCCCATGTAGGTTGTCCCTCACTTTGCTCTACGGCTCAGGGAAGGAAGTGTCTGAAATGTACTGTTGAGACAGCTGTGGATGGAAAATACTGTCTCTCTGCCACAAAATGGGCTGGTTGTTGAAAGAAAAGTATATTAGTTGCTTTCCTGAATCCATGCATGATAAGTTCTTTGATGCTATATATTGAATTGGTGGTATATAACATAGTTCTCCTGCTAATCATCATCAGCGGTGGTTTTTATAAGACATCATCTACAAATAAACCTGATGAACTTCACCAAATGGAGCTTCCATCTGCTTTTTTTTTTTCAAAGAGACAGGCTGTGCTATTTATTATGTAGGAGAAAACACACCAGTACAGTATTGAGGGTCAAACACTGGAGATTGTGGGTATCTTCAGTGACTCATTGACTGCGGTGACTCCTCCATCACTGTTTATCTGACGTGCTATTGAAATCATCAGAGTAACATTAGAGCAAAGTCAATGACGGTCAGAGCAGCTATTTGCTAACATGATGTAACTCGGCGATGATGTTGTCTCACAGTAATGGATTTACTGTCACGTAATGAACACAGTCACTGTTCAGTATCAGATGAATGACTCCATGTTTCCTCTCTTCACCCTCACTGCGGAGGATAATTTGGAGTGTTTCAGTGGAGCTGTGATCTGATTGAGTCTCTTTTCAAACAGAATTTATTTGAGCTGATCGTCCACACTTTGACTTGATTCTGTCTCTTGCTGCAGCCCCTGCGCTGTCAATCATCTCACTTACCTTCATCTATCAGGAGATTCAGCTGTCTGGAAATGATTGACAGTTAGGAAGTATACTGTAATGAAAAGCAACACAGTTGGTCTACAGTGTCTCACCCTGTTCACTTCAATACCTTTGAACGACTCTGCTCAGCGTTTTGAATCCGTAACCAGGGTCCTATGGTACTTTTTTGAGCATTTTTAATCTTTTTTTTACTGTTTCCCTACTCTTTCTGTTTTATTTTTATATTTTTTTCTGGTCTAACATCCCAAATTCTGCATTACATAGCAACAATATCTTATTCTTAGGGATAGACCAGGCTGGTTATTGCCCCCAATATTGGCATTATGGAGTATCAGTATTGGCCTTCTTGTTTATCAAAAATGGGCCAATAAGAGATCACTTTTGGCTCTTATGCAGCCTTGTTTTTCTGTCCGTAGTCACTTCTCCATCTCCAGCATTGTCCCAGCCACAGCATCATCTGGTTGGTTACACACAGAGTCACAGCACAGGGAATAGCCAATCAGCCATGAAAGCTGAGCATGCACAGTGCTCACACACACACAGCATAGAGGAGAAAAAGTTCTGCCAAGTGAAGAAGCTCTGGGGAGCAGATTTGAAAGCAAGTTAGGACAGCAGAGTCTCGAAGTTGTAATTAACATCACAGTCCTCTACAACTCACAGGTACTTGTAATGTAGCTGTGAACTCTACAATGTCATTTACACATGAGAAGCAGCTCTGTGCTTAGTTCCTCCAGACTGTCTGTTAATGGTTAGGACATGGTCTATGTTAGCAGAAGTGTGTTTGTGTGTGGAATGTGATAGAGCTAAAGGTATTTAAACAAAAATAAGTGTTGGAGTTTGCATTTTCAAAATTTTGATGCCGGTATTTTCACTTTCACTGTGAGTGAATATTGGCTCCAAATATCAGTTATTGGCTTCCCTGACTATTCATAATCTGTATCAGTATTGGCCCTAAAAATAATAATCAAATAAAAAAAAAAAAAACCATCAGTGTAACTCTCCGTATCAGCTGAAGTGTAACTGAGCATTATCTAAAGGCTCTGCATAGTATACATTTGATTCTTTGGGTCGTCTTGGGTTTTATGTTGATTTGATTCAATATTGATCAATGTTGCAATGTCAGATAACGGGTTTGAATTATTTATTACAGTAAAAATATTTAGAAATTCATGGCTGTTAAAGGTGGAGTCTGCAGGACATTTTATGTAAACGTTTACAAACATAACACCCAAACTGAGCTACTCTTCCATGGCTCAGTGTCAGTGGCTGCACATGCTCACTGCTCCCAATTATAGCTAATAGCTGTGGCTACTAGGGCTGAACAATTTGGACAAAATCTCATATTATGTTAATGCCAGATATCTTGATATCGATCATATGCAATATGACTCTGGGATAAGTGAAAACTAAGCATTTTTCAGAAAAATAAAAGCATCAAAATATAACAGGATGTGGAAAATGGAGTTAACTGATTAGAGCTCACTGTCAGTCAGAAATTCACCAATAATCATGTGACTGTCTGAGCTTTACATGCAGGGTGAGCTGGGAAAATCTACATCATTGATATATTTGATGTTGGAATATTAATATCTTGAATTTGTGACAAAAAGTGAACATTCGCACTGGGTGCATTATGATTGGCCGCTCATCACTTACAACCAAACCTACTCTCCACCTGGAAATGTCCTGAGTCAACCAAAACATCAACATAACAGGCAGAGGAGGAGGGTGAGTTAGACAAAGACACTGAAACAAATGTATAGGTGACAATTAAACAGGCTTATTCCTGTAAAAGTTGACTTTTTGTTTGAGAAAAATCCTGCAGACCCTACCTTACCCTAACAATTTCTTGGAGCAAGAGGACAATTCCTAACATCAACATTCTAACTTCACTGTATTAGATTTAGATTGCTGTGCATTTCCATTGTGTTCTTATGAAATATGGATGCACTGCAGGCAGGTATGTTCTGGTATATCCTCCAACACAGCCTCACAGCCCTAAAAATCCTCCATTTTTAATATCAGCGATGAAGAATCCCCCACTTTGTGAGATCATGCCTGTTCAGTATGCCATCTCCTTCTGCTCTCAGCCATGTGGGACTAAGCTGTTTCTCTGTGCTAAATCTCATTCAACCTCTGACATTTTGCCATTTTCTCTGCAGATGAGATCTGCAACAGCAAGCCAAAAAATCCCAAGTATCATCAGCGTTTATGAAATATTTCACACATTTTAAGGCTCCTGTCTCAGATCATAGATTGACATTTCTTATGCAAATATATGTGGAGGAACTTCAGAGAGAGTGAAACAGGGAATTAATAACGTGTTTAATGATGTTAAAATTGAAATGTTGCTGCAGTGTGATCAGATCTGTGATCAACAGCATCAAAGCATGGACAGATAAGACCCAGCTGCTCTGGAGCTTTCATTCTACAGATGGAGAATCAGACTTTTTTAAAGCTCTGATTCTTTGTTTTTTAATTTTTATCTTTTGATTTGGGTTCATTAATATCTGTCTCAGTTTGATGTCTCCAGCTTTAATATCAAAGAAATGGCTTAGGGTTGAACACAGCCTGGAAATAAATGTATAATTTAAAAAAAGAAGAGTTCACTCAATTAAAGTTTCAATTTTATTCAGGAGTTTTATTTTGTGCTTAGCTCTTCCTCGCTCTCTGGTTAGTCACCAACCTGTGTGTTGCTTTTCATTCAACTTTGTTTGAACCCAGGATGACAAATTATAATCAGCTGCTCTCCCACTTGCTCATGAATTTGTCTCTGGAAAGGAAAGGGTATTTATTTGGGATTTTTTTCTTTCATAGCACCTCTACTGTCTTATTACTTGAATTATTACACATTCACTTAGACACATCATTTCACTGATGGTAGAGCCTGTTATGACAAGTGGCAACCTGCACAACAGGATCCAATTCTATTCACACCAAAAAGACCACAATCACACACTCATTTCCTCTCAAACCCACCGGGATTAATTTGTGGTTTGCCGTCTTATGTCGTGTCACGTCACAGCTGCTAATCAGACATTTTCATTTACACAGGTTGTGCATAACTGAAACGAGTTTGAGGCAAAAAAAACCCCAGAGAACCCGGTGAAATGTTTTGACTGTACGAAGGTGCACAACAAAGACACATTCAAAAAACTCCTCCACAGACTGTGAAGTCAGGCAAACCACAGAGCAGCTTGGGAGGAGGTGATGGCCGTAATGTGTCCCTGTGGAGTGGAACCACACAAGCTTTGGGCTTTTCTTCCTTACTTTCTGAAGAAACTCGGCCTAATTGATATCAAACTGTTGCTTGAATAAATGCAGCAGAATAATATCTACTGCTACTTCTCCTTTTGCACAGCTATTCTGGTAGAGTTTTGTATTTGTGTGTCAGGAGGGAAGCAGGTCTGATGTGAGTTTGGTTTTTACTGACTGGAGACACTGAGGATGAGTCATAACTAAGTAACAGTCTCACTTTTGCCAAAAAAATTAGGACTCGTGACTGAATCCTGACTCCAGCCCTTATGACTAGGGATGGGTATGACTCCAACTTTATTCATAACATTTCTGTCTCCTGTTCAGATTTTAGTCTACTCGTTGGTACCGGTTCTTATAATTCCTGACTTTGATTCCATTCACTTAGGGAATTAAAATCAGGAGTAATCAAAGTGATTTTCATTCCCGGATGAAAGTTAGATAAGATGAGGCAAGATACGATAAGATAATATAAGTTAAGATAAAGTACCTTATTTACCCCAAAAGGGATATTCACAGTCCCAGCAGCAACACAATGCTGCTGCAACAAGCTGCCACTGAGGCCCCATTCACCCTGAAACGCATGAAAACGCAATAAAAAAAAATCTGCATGTACACGGATACGCTGAGGTACACGTCAGGCCTGTAGATGGCGATATAACTGTAGAAGCCGTATACATGACAACGGTATAGAGGCTGAAGAAGAGGTGAGCTGATCATCCAGAGTTTATATTTAAACTTATTCTCTAATTGCAGAAATAGTGAAATGAATGCACATTTTGTAGAACAAAACTCAATGTCACTGTTGTTGTTGTTGTTTGGCTCATGCTTGGCACAGTGGAAGCTCATTTTGCACACGTAGAGTTGAACGTGACATCAGAGTATCCAGGTTTTCCCCGGCTTAGTGTTTACAGAGAAATAATGAAAATGGCGTTTTAAGAAAGTTCCCCTCTGGATCGCGTTTTCAAAAGTTTGCGTTTTCAGTCGGGGAAAATGCCATATCCATGTAAACGGAAGGCTGAAACACAACCATAATTTTGCGTTTCACCCAAATACCATTATTGTGTAAACGAGGTCTGAGTGGTGCTTAGAAAAGTAGAAATGAACAAATGAATTAATTAGAAAATCCATCAAAGACGACACCTTGTCCATAATTCTGTAGTCAGCCTCCAACTTCACAGGGTCCAGGACTGAAGTGGACTCTTCACCAGTCTGTACAGTCTCCCTCGTCTGTATTCTAGTTTTATTCTTATTCATTTTTCATTTGTAAATTATTTAGCTTGCCATTATTGTTCCATCTTTTAGACCTAAAGTGAACTGTCAACTATGTGAATGTATTTTGCTTTGTTTTTCATGAAACATTACTCTTTCTTAATGAGATTGATCAAGGGGGGTTCACAAAATGAACTGTTTACATAGTTAATAAAATAAAAATATATAATAAATGAATAAAATATTATAAGAAAAACATATTAGAGCAACATAAAAACATAACTCCACAAATCTATCCCCTGCACAGAGACTTTCTCTGTTGCTCCTCGTTCATCTGGCCTTCATCTCTAAAGTGAACAAAGTTTCTGCACCTCAGGGACTCTTTGTAGGACCCAGGAGTAAACGGAAGCTCTCTTAAATTGTATCCTACAGAAATATAATAGAAATAGTTGTGAACTGGATTCCTTCGCCTGAGAATACAATGCTCACTCAAATTCATTTTGTGTTAAAGTTAGTGTCAAGAAAGAGGTGCTTAAATCTCAGCCTGGCTTCAGAGCACTCTGCCATGATCATTTTCTCATGACTTCCTTGTCATGTTCAGTCACAATTTATCCCAACACTACAGGTCCCAACAGAGCAGGAAAACTAGGATTCTAACTGAGTTTTACCCTGAAAGATTTGTTACTGTCAGCACCTGAGAGGCTGAAGGAGAATGCATGTGCCTTATTGATTTTTTACATTCTGATATTTAAGACTTGAATATTGTCAAGGCTGTTTTGATGCATTTGTGAGATCTTTTATTTAATTTGTATACTATTTAGCAGTACCCCTCCAGTCTAGAGAGAAGCTACAGAACATGCATTTTTCAAGAAACTTACTAGAACTGCGAACGTGCATTTCAATATTTTTTAGATTTAAATTAATAATAATAATTGAAGAGAAGAGGAACCTGTTCATACTTTCACAGACAGCTCCCCAGAATGAATCTTGAATAGTATAAGAGCAGCTAAAGTTACGTGAAAGTGTTGATTATGTAACTGTGTTTGGAAGCTAATGATAATGTTAGCGACTGAACCGTTGAGTAGAAGTTGTTTGGTTGATTAATACTGTAATTATAAGAGGTAGGGCTGCAGGTTTATGCAACAGTGCAGCACAGTTGATGAGTGCATCCCCTCATTAAGAGGAGCGCAGTTTGTATTTATTCACACATTTACAAGTCATTTCCTGAGCACCACACACACGACTGTGACTTCATTGATGAATTAAATCTTTGGACACACCGACAGGGTTCATTTGAATCTAACGTTAATCAAGTCGATGTGTTTTTCACATGTCCAAAAGATCCCTCACAATAAGTCATGGTTAAGAAAGTCAATGGTTTGGAGTAAAACATCCCTGTGATAAATGTGATATTGTTAATGAGGACTTGACTCAGACTGAGACTCACTAATTGGGATTCGACGTCTCTGATGACCTACGATTGAGATTTGGTGACTCGACTACAACACTGAAGCAATTAGCTTCCACCTTTTTTAATCATCTTCATCAACTCCTGCAGAGAAAAAAAAGAGTCAGATACAGCATCACCCATCAGAGCTGCAGCTCTGTGATGAAGCAGAAAAGAGCAGTGGGAGAGGGATTGTGGGAGGCAGGAGTTCACATGAACAATGGAGGGATGAGAGGTGGGAGGAGATGAAACAGCTTAATGTGAAATACAAACGTAAACAGTGATGGTCATACATCACAGTATTTCATACAGGCTCCTGAGCTCTGAGGAGTGAAAGTATTCTAACAAAAAGATGATTTCATTGATTTTATCACGCTGTCTTAAAATGGTGCCACAAATCCACCGACAGTATCTCTGTTTGCTGGTATTTATATTCTGCAGATGCTTCGTGCTTCTGCTTTAACTGTCTGAAGAGCCACAGAACATTTCCTTACGGCTGGATTAAGATCAGTTTGAAAATTGCTTTCTGGTTTTACTCACCATTAGGTTTTCAGATACGGCCTTCTATCCTTTGGATATCAGATTATAAAGCAGGGTCTGTGTGTTGCGGGGTTTCATCTGTGCAGCTCTCCCCGAGGTGAGGTATTGAGATTAAACATTCTGACTACCGAAAGTGACAGGGACACACTTAAGCTTTACCCACATGGTTCACCTTCTCCATATTGTGTGCTATCAGGGTCTGTGGATCTAACCTTGTGTGTCATGTTGTTTGTGTCAGAAGCGAATGTGTCCCACAATGAGGTGAAAAGAGACACAGCTGGCAGGAGGCTGGGTGAGAGTAACACCACACGAGTCTCTGCCAAGGTTACTCACCAGAATCTTCATACACGCTGCCACGTTGCCAGAAGTCGCTCAGCCTGCGCCCGTACAGACTCCCTCCACTGAGCCTGCTGGCTGACACTAACATCTTTGTGCCACCACAAAAGGACAGAGAGCAGTGAGTCTCAGCAGGAGAGGTCAGGATGAGATCAGTGGAGGAGAGAAGAGTCAGAATGTGTCCCAAAGGTGAGATACAGACTGACACGGGCAGAGATGGAGGTTAGAACATGCCAACGAGGCGCTGTGAAGATGACTACACCTGAAAGGCAGGTTATTGAAGCTGCTGGACAGAGGAAGAGAGGGGAAAGAGGGAGCAGATTCTCTCTTATTGTTGGTGGTGATTATCATGACTTTTGACTGGCTGATGTGCTGTCTCTCTGGTAGCTTTGTGAAGTTTAAAGGGGGTTTAGTGGAGCTGCATCAGCAGGGAGACAGGATGATTGTCAATCCTAGTGTTTAAGTGAAAGCACGCTGAAAGTCTCCTCAACCACCCGGAGCTCTCAGTGTGTCTGTGTCCTCTCAAATCTCTCTCCTCTCATGACTACTCCAAAGTGTTTCTTTTCTCTTCATCATTCGCTTCCTTCCACCAAAGATATCCTTGGGTTTTCAGAGTCACTCCTTTATTCATTTTTTGAGCTAAACGGGTGTTTCTCTTTTAATCAGGGTCTCTTGAGTCTTTTTTTTTCTCTTTTTCTCCCTGACCTAATTCAAATGTTAGAGGTAAAAAAGTTTCAACACCTACCTTTGTGTTGAGGATTCTTCTTACCTTGGAACTGTCTTCATTTTGTATTCTGGCTCCACAGAATCGCACAAATGTATTTTCTGTTCTCTGAATTATTTGGCTACCTCACTTAGACTTCACTGCAATCCTGAATATTTTATCACAGAAACTTCTTCCCCTTAGCTGCAAGAATCAAACAGATTCTGTTCAGAACGGATACAATCCCTTCTCTCAAAGCAAAGTACAATTTGCAGTGTGCGGTGTGATGCTGCTTGTATAATTTAGCACACTACAAAAGTAGAGTTACTCATCCAATTTTTCTATTTGTTTTGAAAATATGAAAATATTGAGTTCTAAACATGTTTACACAGGGTATGCTAGTGAATTCTGAATAAATGTTGACCTGTTCACTCTCCTCCATGTGTCTCAGTTGTGGATGTTCTTGTTGTGTAGCTGTTGGTGGTGGTGGAGTAAGCGCTCTGTATGTGTTGTGGATCTCTGTGTCAGTGGAGGGTCTTTGTCTTGTGTTTGGCAGGAGTAGATCGAATGTTGGCTGAAGGAGCGACTCTCTGAATTGGGAGGAGAAAGATCTGTTTGGCTTGTGTCTCTGCATCCTCTGGTTGGAAAAGACAGAATTACAGCGGAACAACTGCACTGTTCTCAACTGGAGGGCAGTCTTTCTTGTCACACACTCAAACCCTATATATCCCAGTCTAGTTTGTTTTCTGACTCAGGGATTCAATATTGTAGGTTCTTGCATTGCAGTGAAGAGTTTTATATACAACCCCAATTCCAATGAAGTTGGGATGCTTTGTAAAACATGAATAAAAACAGAATACAATGAACTACAAATCCTGTTTAACCAATCTTCAATTTACATAGACAATACACGACAAAGACAATGTATTTATTCAGGCTGCACAATATGTTGTTCCTCACCATATGTGCAGGTTGGTATATTGCCATTGTTACACCCCTGCACAGTGTGCTGTAAAGGGGGAAATATGAACGAAAGAGGTAACACATGCTGTTGCTGGCTTTCATCCAAAAGTGTAATAATTTTGGTGCATATAAAACACATATCTTTACAACAACAGTTTAAATTTCAATTTCCAACCTTGCATGTCCATTCTAACTTTATTTTACCTGTAAAGGAGGAAATATGAACAAAAGAAGTAACACAGGCTGTTGCTGGCCTTCATCCTAAAGTGTAATGAGCAGCCACAGGCAACAAGCTCCCCCTACAGACCAAAACAGGAAGTGCATGACGACGACGAAACCTAGACACGACGAATTACTGAGTCAGATTCACTTCTTTTTACACATCAGAACAAATAATACAATGTTCAACATGTTTCATATATGAATTTGAAGTGTCTTTTAAATGAACTTAAAATTTTTCCTGACATATAATTCTTATCTTAAGATTATTACTATATTTTGAAATGTGTTTTTAAATCCTTTTAACTAAGTCATTCATTAAATATCCATGATTACACCATATATTTGAGCCTTTACATCACAGTTTATGTAGCCTGTCTACACCCATTCACATTACTAATGGATCTTAATGAGTATCCATATTGATATTTTCCACATTGCATGCAACAACTCACACAGTTAGAGCATCATCTTAGTGCTGTGTCATCTCACCCGCTGTTATCAGGGTCAGGCAGAGTGACGTGCAGCGTGAGTGGTCGAGTGACAGAAAGAGAGAGTGGTGAAAGTGAGTGGAGCAAAGCAGAGATGTGGACAAGCTGACATTTTCCTTACAGTTAATATCACATAAGGTGCTTTATTTAACACTTTCAGGGTTAAAGACAGTGACTGCCAGATCTGTGCTTTGTTCAGCTTTGTCTTCAGTCAGAACGGGCTCTGTTTGTTTTTCAGCTCTAATTTTGTAACCTCTGATCGCCCGTTAAATTTTTCATTTCATGTCTGTTTCTCCTTCCCATGCTGGATGATTTCATGAGCTGCCATAAAACTTGAAATAGTCGTAGTTCAATGTCCGAGTGCGCAGAGTTTGCTTTGCTTCCTGCAGAAATCTCCCTGTTTCTCTTTCCAAGGTGGACCATCTTCACTAAATGCATTGTGCTTGTTCTAGAAATGTCTCTAAATATTACTTTTCATTGATTCACAACCCTGAGGGGGAAAAATATTGAAGCCTACAAAAGAAAGGAAGAAAAATGCAGGAGGCGGACAAACTCTGTGCACATTAACAGATTTGATAAATACCCCTGTAATACATTTTACTGTTATTATTGTATATTGAATTATATTATTTAGTCATAGAGGGAAACTTAAATGATGTAAACATGTAACCAGATGTGAGAAGAATCACTTGCGGGAAATATTAAAGATCAATATCAACATGATTAAGACTCTTTAAAAATGCATATAATGTCCATAGAGGCAGATAGACAATTAGGTTAGAGTCTGAGTTTTTTATTTTCTTTTGCAAATATTCACTCATTTTGAATCTGATGCCTAACACACTTTCCTAAAAAGCTGGGACAGGTTCATGTTTCCCACTGTGTTACATCACCTTTACTTTAACAGCACCTGATAAGTCTTTGTGAATTGAGGACACTAATTGTTGAAGCTTTGGAGCTGAATGTTTCCCATTTTTGCTTGAAGGACAATTTCAGTCACTCAACAGTTCATCTCTTTTGCCTTGGTGTGTTTGTTGCTCTCTGTACTTCTAGAGCCAACCTCAAATAGACACTTGACAAACTGCAGTGTTGAGCACTTTCTTTATTGTCTCATTCCTCACAGCCTGAGGTTGCTGCTTGACCTAAACTCATTATTGTTAAATATTTCACTTTTTTGTGCATTACCGTTTGATAAAAACTAGCTCTACCTTTGGTTTTGGCACACTCAGCCCCTAACAAGGAGCAATTTAAGCAGAGAAACACAGGAGCAGTCTTTTCTGGTTGGATGCAGCACAATGAACTTCACTGAAACTACACTTTCCCAAAGTTCAGTGATAAAAATATAATTTGAGAGAAAAAAAAGACCCTAAAAGCAGCCGCTATGGTTTGCCTTGAAACATTAACATTTGTGTTTCCAACCTGCTGTTTATTAAGGTTGATAAGTGTTTTTCTCTTTGTGTTATCTCTTGTCTCCATTTATTTGTTTCATTGTGTCTTTCCATTTATCTCTGGATGGAGGAACTTCACACCACTTATCACTAATTCTTCCGTACTAGGATCACCATACAGAAGCATGGGGAAACAACTACAAAACATCACTTCAACCACTCTTTATTCTGCAGAGAAGAGCGAGTGGAATCATCCATAACGCTTTTTTTCAGTCACATACAAATCTCTCTCTCTTTTTTTTTTTTAATCAAAAACTTCAAAATGTTTTGGCTTCGTGGAACATAAAACAGCTCAACTGTTATAAAAAGCCAGAAATAATGTATCACCAAAACATATTCAGGAAGTTTTTCATGAAAGAGAAGGATGTTTTAACTTCAGGGGAAATTTACATCTAAAGGTTAGAAGTGTGCACACACAATTTAAAAGTTTGTGTGTCATTGTTAAGGGAGTTAAATTGTGGAATAAACTGAGTCCTGAATTCAAACAAAGTCTGAGTAAAAGTCTTGAAAAGGTACGACAAAGAAATTATTTTCAAGAATTACACTGATGAACGGATAAAAGTGTAAAAAAAAACTTATAAATTAGATGTTTTATTTTTATATTTATGATCTATTATACTTTCAGTATGTTACTAAATATTGGTTAATTTTGTGCAATGACTTCAGATAAGAATAAGTAAAATTCAAGGGGGTAGGATTAAATAAGTGTGTACTTCTTCACACTCCCTTTTGGGCATGTAAACTGAGAAACAAAGGAATATAGATTAAGGATGCTGTCTTGTTTTGCTTTTATGTTATTTATTTATTTACTTTAAATTTGATGATCACTTATTGTAGTTCTTCCTTTCTTTTTTTTATTGCTATTAGTTTGCCATGTATGGAATAAACAAATAAGTATGGAATAAACAAATAAGTAAAATAAAATCAAACTTAGAAGCAAGGACAAGTTGGGGATGTCAGGATGCTGTTTTAGGGAATGTAGATGTTCCTTTCATTAGGGCTGAACGATTTTAGAAAAATATCTAATTGGAATTTTTTTCTGGAAGATATTGCGATTTCGATTCGATTCTCAATTTTCTTCAAATGAAGCTTCAGTGAAGTTTTCACAATGAACATAAACTTTTACAAATTTGACAGAAAATTACATCAAACCATCAAAAACATCAAAAGCTTTTACTGTGCTGCAAAGAAGCAAACTGAATAATTGTCTGACTTTTAGATAAAATGTCCACATTTTAAGATAAAAAGTGGACATTTTGTGAAAAACACAAGATTTTGAGGTAAAAGTCAATATTTTAAGATAGATCAAAAGTTTAAGAAATCAATCTAACACCATGTAAAAAAGTCCAAACTTTCACATTTAAGGTCAAAATTTGAAGATTAAGATAAGAGATAAGATAAGAGTTAAGAGATAAGATATAAAGTCATTTTTTGGGGTGAAACATCAACATTTTGAAATACAGGCAATGTTTGGGATCAAAAGTTGAAACTAGAGCCCGACCGATATGGGATTTTAGGGGGCGATACTGATACCGATATTTGGGGCAAAAAAAAGCCGATATCCGATAAATCGGCTGATACATTAGATACAAACATTGATATACACAGGATATATACTGTACATGAATACAAATTGTTATAATACCCGTAGGTGTTTTTTAAAATAATACATCATGTGTTTTTCAAAGGCTCATTCCCAAAAACATCTAAGCAATATCAATAAGTCATATTTACTAGCTTGTGAAAAGTTCCATCTTCCATTTAATAAAAGGGGCTGATTGTACGAAATAATGCAGAAGCTTTCAAAACATGAATAAAAATCACTACAAAATACTTGTGAGACTCTGTATAGTATTATCATTTTATTGGTGGACATTGGAGTTAACAGTTACCTATATCGTTGTTTGATAAAGATGCAACTTACACGGTGTTAAAGCACCGTATTATAGCGTTTCATTAGATAATGGTTGATGTATGCATTGACAGGAGCGTTTATCACTGTTTACTTCCCATAAAAGCAACTTACCCGACGTTAAAACGCCATATTATGGACTTATATTAGATAATGGTGGACTTGTGAATTAGCAGGAGCGTTTGTTATAGTTTGTTTCACAAAAAGCAACTTCCACGGTGTAAAAACGCTGTTATGTTCTCTCTAAAACTTCCGTGAACAAACATGTCCTGACATGTCTTCACAGTGTGATCCCTCCAGCACGTTTTTGTCGTGGAGCACTAAAGTTTATATTGTTTACAAAGTCACAGCTTACCATGAAGTGAATAAAATAGTTGCTTCAGTCGCCACTCTGTCCTCTTCTGCAGCGGCTGAGTGTGAGTGTGAGTGGGGGAGAGGAGGAGGGGCTGCAGGGGGAGGGGCTGGGTACTCGAGCAGAGAGCAGCATGATGCAGCCAGATATACACACAGGAGCAGAAACAACGGCATCTCCACACAGAAAAAAAAGTTTATATATCGGCTACATAATGGCCGATGTTGATTAATCGTGACATGCTATAATCGGCCCGATTAATCGGCCAACCGATAAATCGGTCGGGCTCTAGTTGAAACGTTGCTATAAAAAGTCAAAACTCAAAGGTTTTAGTTGAAACTATGAGAAATGAAGAAAACATTATTCGATAAAGGTCAAACTTTGGAGGAAAAAAAAAGATTCTTGCATAGACTAATTTTGACTATATTCCAAATGTTGATGCAATATTGACAAAAACTCTAAGGCAAACACTTCTACTGAGTCATACCGACAAATACAATTCTTGCTTTTTCTAAACTGGACTTTTGAATAGTAATTTTAGTTACAACAACAGAAGAATAAAAATGGCAGCTTTAACGATCACACGATCACCATGTCTAAAATTGTGATTTTGATCAGAAAAGGATAAATCTTTCAGCCCTACCTTTCATTGTATACTCAAAATATAAAAACCTCCCTTGCTGTCCTCTTGTTGTCCAGAATGACTGTGCTGTTGTTTTAGTTCCATATGAATCATTGTAAGTGCAGTGTTTTGTTGATGACTAACGGTCTGTTTTCTCCTTTTCTTCTTCTTGGTGCTGTTTCCTGTCTCTGTCATCCTGGAATGATCTACCTTGGATCCATAAAAGCAGGTAAAACACAGCTTCTTCTAATATCAATGACTCTGGGAACTGTAAGTGAGGTGAAGACTGCACTAACACTGAGTCTGCTTGATGGTTTGAGTGAGCTATATTTGTTTGTGCTGTTCATGAAATGTTCCTGGAGCTGATTTTTTTAGGATGTGGTGGATTTCAAGGGTTTATTTCTGTTTCTGAATCACGTCAGTCCTTTCAGCTCTCTCTGAAATTGCTTGTTTAGTTTGACTACCTTCTGCTGGTTTGTAGGATGTGATGTGATTATAGGATTTGTTTGTGTGATGAACTGCGTCTGTCAGGCTTTACTGTTTTGGTAAATTTGCTCACAGCTTAAACCCAAGCAGCTGCACGCCAACAGGTCAGGAAGCTAACAGGTCTCTCTGTGTGTAGGCTCATGCCATTCCTTTGTGTTTCACATCTTAAAGTGATGCAGGCAGCAGCACAGGAGCAGGTCGTCATTATTCAGGAGAGGAGGTCACATTTGGCCTCGCTGTCACATTTTAAATGTGGGCAGAGAAGCCTCTCTAATTTCTCTCTCAGTGTTGTAACTCATGCAGAACAGGTCGGTGTGTGAATGCAGAGCAGTGTGTTTGCTGCTGTGAGGCTCCACAATTTATTTTGGTTGAGTTGATAAAGGAGTACCTATATTTTTTAAATCTATCAATAAAAATCAGTGGATGAGTGGCTAAGAGTTGTAGCCACACACAGCAGTGTACATAATCCATAACTTTTACAGGCCAATCATTCTTGTGCCAAATAAATGTTCTCTGTAGATTTAAAAATGAGCTGATGGGTGATAAATTGAATGACTAGTTTATATTCTGTAGTGGAACAACAACAGCAACAACACAAAATAGTAGTAATAAATAAGAAATAAGTGGATTAATGAATCAAATTTAGAGCTTTTCTATCACAGCTGTGATGACTTTTACAGCCCCTGACAAAGATAAGAAACAGCCACTGATGGTCCCAATTCATTAGGAATCATATAAGAGTGGAATAAGAGTGTTCCTTACAGGAGCATGAACGTGGAGGTCAGCATTGTATCAACTACACTCTATATATTGTGGGTTGTTGCACATGAGATGTATGAAATTGCCAGGTAAATGATTTAAGACGTCATGTAGTTCTCTTTCTCGTCTGGCTTCTTTCACTCTCTGCTGGTGCTCCTCTCACGGCGAGCAGCACACTCCCCACGCATCCAGAAAAAAAACATGGGCATGCGCGTTTTTTTACATAAGAAGACGAGCAAAAAATGGCACTTGCATATCTCAATAGTTGTGGGTTGTGAGTGAGATTGTCATGGTATGAAAATTTGAGCTCACGGTTATTGTGACCAAAGTTATCACATTTTATGTATCATCGTGGTGTTTTTAAAAATGTGTTCAGAAAGCACTGATAGACCTAAACAAACCAAAATAGTTTAAAACAATCTAACAGTGTTCATTATATTTCAAAAATATTGGCAAAATATTATCAAAAGGGCAGTTTTTAACATGAAAGGAACAAGGGTTCAGTATGTAAACAGCTGATTTGTCAGGAGCATTTACAGTACTTTAATTATACGAATCCATAAATTCAAGCTGTTCTTGTGCATTTTTAGATGCAGGTGCATAAACAGACGGTTTTCTGTTTGTTTGCTCAAGCCTCTGCTCAAGATAGGAGCAGGAGCATGGCATTTTATTTTGAAATGACCGGATGCTTTGTTCGTTTCGTGGCTAGTTCTAGAGATCCTGAGCAAGCTGGGAACATACGGTGTTTGACATGACGATGGTTATTGTTACCGTCAGCGTTTTTACCAGGGTTTGACCGTTACACTGGTAACCATTACATCCCTAGTTGTGAGTTTTAAGGTTTGTTTCCTGAAGTGTATTTCCTTTTTATGGCTTGCTTTTCTGCCTGTGTAATCTCAGCCTGATTCTGTCCACAGCAAAACTAATGCGACAATTCTTACTTGAGTTTCAGTATCTCCTCTCTTATCTCACCCACTCCACTCATTTGCTCTTCACCCCTCCTCTGCTCAACTGTCAGTGTTATCACTCTCAGACATGCACTACCTGCTCCATAACGGCAGAGTACCGCTCATTACGAAAATACTGAAAGCAGTTCTGCTATCAAAAAAGTATACAAGTACCTAATTATAATCTAAGTACAAGCTACAAAGTAAACAGAGGGAGGAGGAGAATTCACAAACTACAGTCGGAGCCCAGGCTCAGAGAGAGATGTCACTAATAGAGTCCTTTCAGCACCAACAACAACATCCAGGGAGTAAATTTGTAAAAGTAAAAGTAAGATTGAATCACCCACAACTTTAGTTCATCTTATTTCTAAAGTATAATTAGTCTTCATTGGCGTAATTTTAGAAATCTATTTTGGCAGTCGTATGATGCAACTAACCAGATGAATCACTCTGAAGAAATTATTTTACTGGAACTAAAATTTGTAACTGCATTAAGTTTAATTTAAAATAAAAGGTTCTCCTTAACCTGATTTTGATTTTTCCTTTTGTGCTACAAATTTGAAAAAATCCAACCGAAGGATCTGTTGTTATCATTATATTGGTGTCATTTTAAGCATCAACGGGTTGAATTTGACACGCACAGTTCAGGCCAAAAGTTTGGACACACCTTCTCATTCAATTTGCATTTTCTTTTTTTCATGACTATTTACTGGACTGACTGACTTCATTTCTTAAAGTAATGATGGTCACACATTTTTCTTTAGTTAGCTGATTGGTTCTTGCCATAATATGAATTTTAACAGTTGTCCAATAGGGCTTTTGGCTGTGTATTAACCTGACTTCTGCACAACACAACTGATGGTCCCAACCCCATTGAAAAAGGCAGAAATTCCACTAATTAACCCTGATAAGGCACAGCTGTGAAGTGAAAACCATTTCAGGTGATGACCTCTTGAAAAATGCCTAAAGTAAACAAAGCAGTAATCAGAGTAAAGGGTGGTTATTTTGAAGAAACTAGAATATAAAACATGTTTTCAGTTATTCCACCTTTTTTTGTTAAGTACATAACTCCACATGCGTTCATTCATAGTTTTGATGCCTTCAGTGAGAATCTACAATGTAAATAGTCATGGAAATAAAGAAAACACATTGAATGAGAAGGTGTGTCCAAACGTCTGGCCTGTACTTTACATAGTGATTTAGAAGAAATTTGAATATCAAGATGTATATCATGTTTTTTACATAAAAGTGAACATGAATAAATAAATGAAAGAAGATTCCACTGGATAACAGCTGCATTCCCTTCTCTTTGTTCGGTGGGTGTTAATTGATTAAATAGATCCAGAACTTGTCGTCTTAACATGAGCAATTAGAAAGTGAAGTCATTTGGGACTTCCCTATCTTTAGTACAAATGGAAAAGTAACTAAAAACTGTTGTAGATTGCCGATGCCAGTAATTTCCTCCAACAGGAAATGTGATTCTTTAAGTACAGCCCAGACAGGGAGGCTTGGAGAGAGAGAGAAAAAGGGGGTTGAGGAACAGATTTAGTCCTCTAACCACTCTGTAAAACCCCTGAATGTCTGTGAGCTGCATGAAGAATGGAGGTGTGACAGTTTAATAAAGTTAAAAGGTTTCTGCTGCCAAAAGGCTGTAAAATAGCACTGTGGAGTAGAAATAGTTATTATACTGCCTCTTTAAAATCTAGCCCCTCAGTTAGGAGCAGCTGCTCATTCAGGCAATTATCTTATCAGCCAATCAGGTGGCAGCAGCTCAGTCTGTTAGAGACATGATGAGGGAATTATTGACTGTCAGAAGGTTCAGTAGTGTTTAGACCAAACAAAGAAAATGTGATTTAGAATTAAGGCAGGGTAATTGTGGTAAAAATTAAAATCAAAACTAATTGAACCTTTTACATATATTTTGGTTAATGCACAATTATCCCACTCTCAACTCATATTATTCTATTCATCCTCAGTAACATGATGGTGCCCCAGGTGATGAAAAGATTAGATGAACTACCTTTGGACACAGACTATTTTTCTGCAGTGTTTGAACTTGTGTCTGACTGGAATTACTGTTTAACATAAGAATAATATTATAATTTAAATGATTTTTCTTTTGTAACACAGCACGATAAATAGTGCAGAGTTTACCTGTGAAATTAATGAGCTCTCCTGATGAAAAATGATGCCCATCCACAATAGCCGTTCCATAAACAGAGCAGAATGGGTGAATAAATCAAAGCATCCTTTCTAACACTGTGTTTATAAAGCAGCTGACAGCTCTCAGTGAATCAGTCTGAAGACAAAGTGTAGTCGTATCTTGAGTTGATCCCCCTTGAATTATACTGAACACCTTGAAACAAACAACTACCTGTTAAAAAAACAGCAGCATTTAACTTGACGGGGCTCATAATTTAGGATGAGTACTTGAGCTTTGGCTTGCGTCAACTGATGATTAATCAACCATTTTTCTGACTCGGATACAGAGACATCATATTGAAGCAGGGCCAACATGCTGAAACAGGCACTTCAAAGCTGCTTTGCTGTAGTTTGAATCAAATGTAGCAGCAGTTAAATAGAGTTTGTTACGTTCAGACGGCTGTAGTATGTCAGGTAAAGTTGTGCACCATGTTCTGCTCATGGATAGTAGCTTCCTGTGTGAAAAATGTGCTCAGTCGTACTGATCTATTGTGTACATGTTTATCCCACATTATCAGTGCCAGACTTGCAAGGACTGAGTATTTTGTACAAGTACCTGCAATCATGCACCAAAGTTCTGGCCTTTTGACATTTAAAAAAATTTTTTTTTACATTTTTTTTTGTTACTGAACCCTATAAAGCCAAATTTATCATATTTGATACATGAGTTCAAATACCTCTATTTAATCAAAATCATAAATATTTCCTTTAAAACTCGTTAAAAATACTTTTAAAAACATGTTCTACCACCTTGAGGGTTGTTGTATCACTCCAGTCAGCTGAAGTTGTATTTTGGCCCTTTTCAAAATGTCAGTTCTCATTGAACTACCCACTCACATTTTCAGGAAAATTGTTGCTTGATTTTCAAGAAGTTGCAGCAAGAATGAAATCAAAGTAGTTACTTTAAAAAAGTGTTTTCTGTTTGAAATAAATGCATATTTACCAAAACAACTGTAATAAAATAGATAAAATAGTTTGCAAAATTGCCCAGTGTGTCAAATGTGATACAAGAATTATATCATGAATAAAATAATACAAAAAATATTTTATCTGTGGATTTTGTTGAAATGGTCAATAAACCTCTCAGTTCCAAAAATTGAAATTTTTGTACTATTTTTTGATAGTTCAGGCTTTTCAGGGTTAATCCTATTTTGTGTGTCTCAGAACTTTATTTTGTTCTCTTGTTTGCACTAGGGCTGAAAGACTTAAAAAATAATCACAAATAATCACAAATAACCAAAATAATCTTGTTGCCATTTTCTCATTTTTGCAGTTAAGAACTATTGTGCCATATTTTCTTTGGTTTCTTACATTATGTGTTGCTGATATAAATTGCTTCATCAGTGGATATGTATGTATGTATGTAGGTATGTATGTGTGTATGTGTATGTATGTATGTATGTATGTATGTGATTTAAATTTATCATAATACATTTTTTGCATGTACAGGTAAAATAATAGAACATCATGAAAAAGTTCAATATTTTGATCATGTATTTCATATTTCATATCACATACCCAGACATTATATAGCATCATTATACATAGAGTGAATTATTTCAAGCTGTTATATCTTGAAATTTTGATGATTACGATATGCAGATAATGAAAACCCAAAATGCTCAGAAGATTGAAATATTACATAAGATCAATAAAAAAAATGAACAGAACTGTCATTGCTCTAACAAGTTTTACTAATGTCTGACTATTAGTCAAGCTTTCTACCTATGTTCAACCATTTTGGTGCTTTTTGATCATTTTACCACCTCAAACTCATTTTGAATTGCTTTTTCTTGCGACTTCTGTCCCTATTTTTGCCACTTTTCACCACTTTGAGTATTCCCCTTCAAAGGTTTTTCAACCGTTTTCAACAGTTTGCCTCTTTGGTAGAGCAGGGTTGAATAACACTGGTCTAGAGCAGTGGTTCCCAAACTTTTCCGCCTGTGACCCCCAAAATAGCAGTGTTAGGGACTGGTGACCCCCTGCTGTGGTACAACACTAATGGGCCAATCCAAAAACAGACAAAAACCAACAAAACCCTCCCTGAGGATACTTAATTTAACTGATCGATAGAAAATTTACCGACTAATGTGCACTTTGCTGAGTTCACGGCATCAAACTTGAACAAAGAAATGTGAAAAACATTTTCTGTTTTCATAATTTTATATTATCTTTCACCCCAATTTTTGCTTTTATTCTCACAATAATGGATAAAATGTTCATGAATTGTTCATAATTTTTGATTTTGGGACACATTCCATGACCCCCTATCAATGTCTCGCGACCCCCCAAAGGGTCCTGACCCCCACTTTGGGAACCACTGGTCAAGAGCATAAAACATCTACTGCAGAAATTATATCTATTATTCCAACACACTTGAAGTCAAATAAATATTGCATATTATTAGAGAATTGCAGTAGACCACATTATAATTTCATCTTGTTTGTGATCAATTCTCCAGCCCTAGTTTGCACTTCACTAGTGTGTCCAAACAGGCGACACTGAATTTCTTTTGGCTACAAACTGCTTGCGTTGTACTGTCAGCTCGGTATTTCAGTTTTCCTCCACGACGCCTCTAAATAGTGGAGTGGATGGTAGTTTTATGCCAATTTTAAGCTTTTAATGGCGTTTTTGATTATTTTATGATTAGTCGCTCAGCCCTATTTAAGATACTTTGACACTGACGGTGTTTCATTCTCAAAGTCTGTGACCTTCATGTGAAATCGTCAAAGAAAGTGCAGTGCAGTCATTTTTTTCATTAGAAATGAAGCAGTCCAGTTGTGATCGGGATTATCTCAAGTCACGTTTTAAAAAAGCTCAAAATTCTTGACATCTCTAAAAAGGGACTGAAATACAGTGTTGCATCGATCTTCTGCAGTCAGAGTACAGAATGTACACTGACTGCAGCCTGGTGAAGAACAGGGTGAATATCTTGGAGTAAGTTGGAGAAGCAGAAGTGATCTGATAGACATTTGAAACAGTGACAAACAGAATCACAGCCAGCACTTTGGCTGCCACTTCACTGTTTTGACTGCACTTGGCTGTTTCTCTTAGTTTTTCAGCCAGACTTGGAATCTGGCTGAGAGTCAAATCTGAGCCTTCTGCAAAGCAAGCAAAACATGAAGCAAACAACCAGTGGTATTATGCTGTAATTTAATGAACAGGTGGCTTAACTCCTCTGTGACGTGGTAGAATTTCTATATGTTGCATAATTACAAAATGAACCTAGAGGATTCATATGTTGTGGGGAATAAGTCTCCAGAATCATGGAGGCAGTGCTGCAGTTGAAAAGACAGTATGAGTTAATAAGTCTACAGGGGGCTTGTGGCCTACAGTGCGCTCGCAGTCATTCAGTCTCTACAGGAGGCTTTGTTATCAGGACCCCAGGGCTCTGAAATAAACAGCCTGAAGGAACGCGGTAAACCAAGTCAGTGCAGTGTCTTATATCACATCTCAGAGCACACGCTGGAATGAGGGAAATAGAGAGCAGGATAGAAAACTACAGAGTGCAGGGATGGGAAGCAAGAAGTGGTTCCAAGTATCTCGAGCCACCGACATCATTTTCTGCTTTTATGCTCAGTGGTTCTCTTATCGGGGCCTTCTGTCACGCTAAAGACACAGCCAACACTGATGCAGCCATGATGGTGGCTTTAATGAATATCAGTGACTGACTCCTGTTTGCTTTTTCTTATTCTGCTCTGACGTTTTGGAGCGGAGCCAAACTCAATTAAGAGAACGGCCTTTCCTGAGCTCCAGAGCAGCCATTAATGTTTATGATAGAAGTGAATTGATGCTCAGTAATCAGCAAAGTTTGTGCTCTTCTCTTACTCTTGTTTGATGTCGGCATGTTTTGTGTCTTCATTACCATACCATACTTCTACCAGCTTAATGGTTTGTTTTACCTGAGAACTGAGCTGTCACTTATAGTCAAAGTGGTGACTGAAGCTCCAGGTGATCGTGCCATCAAAGCTAAGTCCAAGTAGGGCTGGGGGATTTATCGAACATATATCGTGGGTTGTTGCACGTGGGATGTATAAAATGACTATATCGCGACCATCGAGTATAAATTGCCAGGTAAATGTTTTGAGACGTCGGTCTGTAATTTTCTTCACAGTTGTGTTTCTTTCACTCTCTGCTGGTGCTTCTCACACTAAACAGCTCACTCCCCCACCCATCCAGAAAACTCTCCTGCGCATGCGTGTTTCTGTGTTGGGAGACGAGAGAAAAGAAGCTGCTCTGCCACCTGTGTGATCCTTACCTGATTATCCAGCTCTTCATGACAAAGAAGAGAAACAAACGCCACGTGTGCTTAAGGTTCAGTTTCATGCTGTATGAGCTTCATTTGGCGTTATTTACCGCTGAACACAAAAAAAAAATGCAAGCTGAGATGTTTTTGGAAAACAAAGTTTTACGTCACCACAAACGTACACAAAGGTCTAATAACGCTCTAAAAATAAAACTCTGAGCTGTTAAGTAAACAGAGGAAGGGAGAGAGTCGTCTAACTGTCGTGTTGCACATTAAAGATTCCCACAGACTTTTCACGGAGCGTTCATTCACGCGTCTCGGTTTGCCCAACTAACTTCCTGTTATGAACCTGTGTGTCCTTCAAAATAAGAGCATCCTGTAAAACTAACATGACACCACAAATATTCAGTGAGAGCCCAGGCTCAGAGACAGAAGTCTCTTACAGAATCTTTTCAGCTTGACAAACAATAAAAAAGTAGCTGATTTATGGAAATAAAAGTTAGATTAAGTCATCCCCAGTTTCAGTTCATGTTATTTTCAATTTTTTTCAATCTTCATTGTTGTAATTTTAGAAATCTACTGAGACAGTCATGTGATACATTCAAACAGATAAATAAATCTGAATGAAATCTTTTACAGGAATTGAAAAAATGTAAATATATAAAGTGTGTTTTGGAGTAAACGGTTTGTTGAACTTGACCTGATTTTGATTTTTCCCTTTTTGGCTGCAAATTTTATAAATCTTACTGAAAGGTCTGCTTGAATCATTATACTGGTGTCATTTCATTCATTAAAGAGTTGAATTGAACATTTAATACAGTGATTTACAGGAGAAATCAAAATACCGAGATATATATATCGTGTATCGAGATATAGCCAAAAATATCAAAGTATTGATTTTAGGCCGTATCGTGCAGCCCTAAGTCCAAGTACATTCAATCAAAACACTTTTCCCTACCCACAATTATTTCCCTTCCAACTCTGTTAATTTTTTAAACCGATGATGCCAGGAAACTGAATGTTTTTAGCAAGAATAACATAAAAGTTAAAGTGAGTTAAATATTCAAATACCATATTGATCCATACCAAAAATGATCCTTCATGGAAGAATTATTTTTGGGGGAAAAAAAAAAAAAGAAGCTATTTGATTACAAAATCTTCTTTTATGACAGAGAACATTTTATTTGAAAATTCTTGGAAAAAATTGATAAAAACAAAAGTAATAACATCATGGTGCCAAATCACAGTGAAGCTCATATCAAAATGGGGAAAATTTTGATAGAATAAGGTTGGTTAAAACAGTATATCGGTGCAATACTGAGCGCATTCAACATCATAGTGAATAGGGTGAATAAACTAGTTTTTCTCTCACCATTACACTGGAAGTTAAGTTTATTTCATTGTCTTAATAGTACCAGATCACAGCAGAAATAATTTAAGGTTCCCTCCCTCATAGATTACAGACTCATTTCTGTCTCTTAATGGTTGCGTGTTCGTATTTCTCCTCTGTTCTCTGTATCATGCGCAGCAGAGTCCCGCCCCGATGCATTTGCAGACAAACAAAGACATGGGCATACATACAGAGGTGAGGACACGGTGCATAGAGACGAGAGAAATCAGAAAATAATGTGAAACCAACACAAAAAAACACAGACAGCAGGAAAAATAAAGATAAATAAATAAATAAGAATAGTGTTGAGGTTTTATGAAGTGACAAGTGGGAAAGAAACAGGAAGAGAGGATAGAGAAGAAGGTGGTGCAGCTATTCAAAGTCTAGGCCCCAAAAATAAAGCGACCACACTTTTTCGGGACAATACAATATTTAAACAGGGAAGAAAAATGCCAATCAGACAGACTCAGTGTGTCAAAACAACACAGTGAGAAGAGAACACAGTGTGGCTCATACAGACTTCTCTCTGTGGTCTCAAGTACAGATACAAGTTGACTCTTGTTTGAAGGGGACACAGTAATTGGACATGCATCAGCACCTTTATGCCCAAAGCTGTGCTGCTCCTCAATTCAAAACATCCATAATGCACTCCTCACTGCCATTTTACTCATGATTGAATGCCATTTGCTGCTGTCATTTACCTACCTCTGGCCATCTGCCTTTACTAATCCTCATGCACTTTACCTCATGTTGTTTTACGCCATACATGTTGGTCTTCAATACTCAGGTTTTTTGTTTTTTTTTTGTATTTAGTTAATATCAAGTATTTTTATATTTTAACCATTTTAATATCCAAAGCAATTTATTTTCATTATTATTTTCCTGTATTAAGTATTTTAGCATTCAAGCAGTAGACTACATTCAATGTTTAGTTTGTTTTCTCATCTTTGTCTTAAGTTGTTTACATTGTTTACTGCTCAATGTGCGTTCAATTCCCCCTTAGGGATCGATAAAGTTTCTTGAATTGAATTGAATTGATCACTCTTTTCTTGGACTACCATGATGTTATTTAGCTGAAAAACTGGGGATACAAAATTTCAGAAATTTCTGCAAGCATTTTATTCTAAATGTCAACACTCAATCATTCATTGACAGTAAAAAAATGAAGAAATAAATCACATTTTTGGTTCCGAACAGTACTGAATACTTTCAGATCAAACAAAGGCATTCTTCAAACAATTTCAAAATTTCCATCTTTCAACAATTCAAAACACAGAACATGGATTTGCTCTCAAAAGAGAACTGACCAGAGAAGATGTCTCACAGAGACTTGCAATGCCCAGTTTTCTGCCTGCTCGCTCTTATTGATAAAAGTAAGCACGTCCACGTGGTCAGATGTCAGGTGGGTTCACAACCAGGTCACTGTCAGTCTGGGCTTGAACAGCGCTCGTGTTTCTGGTCGGTAAACATACAAGAATTCAACCAAGCTTTGTTTCTCAGGTAGAAAAATCTCCAGTCTTTCGTGTTTGTGCTGTTCTCGGCGGCTGCTGTGTATTATTTCCCCCAAAAAGGAGCTTTTGCAGACTTACTGCACAGCTGAGCCTCTCCACTGGTTGCAACATCTTTAGCCAGATAATTCATGTGAAAACAGGTTTTGAATTAAAATCACCTTCTGAAAGCTGAACCTCACATGAGACCATGTTGACTGGACTGATAGAAAAAAAATGCATGCTCAAGCTAGTTTTAACATTCAACAATCCAAAGCTCAAGTACTTGTCCACATCCCAGTGCAAAATGCAAACACAAAGAAACAGACGTCTCAGGATTCATCCTATACCAGTATCAATTCTGCTCATCAATTACCATCTCTAACAGTGTTAGGGAGATGGAGTGTCTGTGTTTTCTTTATTACCTCTTTCAGCTAACTCAAAGATTTTTCTCATTTCAAGTGCAGCATATCTTTACATCATTTCGAACAGGTATTTCACAACAAAGATAGGAATATTGGTTACATGGTGTTTCTTCATCCCTTGCAGAGCTGCTCTGAACAAATAACTCAAAGATGTGTAAGTGCACAAACTACACTTTCATGATATCATCCACTCTATGTGCCAATGTTTAAAACATTTACATTCTAAACAAATACAACTATTTCTTTATTTTCTTTTGGGAGCCTTTTTAACATGTTTGCAATGTTCTGGTACAGTCAGTTATCTTGACCTCTGAAGAGGAATTCAAGCCAAAAAGACATCCACTGACATTTGTTTCACGGACGTCTTGGTTTCCTGCTACAGTTTGATGAACTGTTTTTGTTGACCATGAAGAAAATCACATCCAGTGATCTATTTTCACTTCTACTCTTGAAATCATTGTCAGTGTAGGAATGAATTTTTCCCTTTGCCCACATGCAGTGTTTACTCTCAGACTCCATGTGCGGTTAGAGAGGGAGAATTGGCAGAGATGTGTTTTCACAGGTCAGGGTCCCCCGGAGACTTGGAGAAACAACAAAGGTCTCAGCTGATGTGAAGGGGGCGATGGGGTCTGCAGCTTTCCATGTCAAGATATTTATTCAGTTTTTACAGCTGAAGACTGATTCTTGTCTCAGTTGAAGTGAGTTGAATGTGCTGTTACCAGGCTGGGGAAGACTGATGGATGGATAGTTTACTGTAAATCCAAACCCACCAGTATAAGTCTTTACAAAGCAGATAACCAAAGACACAATGTCTTGCTCCAAGTTCATGGTAGATGTGAGCTAACTTCACTCTAATAAAGGGAAACTGTTAAAATTGTTATAATGTTTTGAACAAGAACAGGAATATACATGAACAAATGAAGGACATTATGCCAAAATATCAACTTTTAAAACAATACCCAACATTCAACAATTGTTTCTGCTCTGACCAGGGACCTAACAAGAGTAAAAGAATCAAAGCAAAAATGTCTCTTTTTCTCCTGACAGTAAACTCACCCTGCAGCGAGAAAAAATAAAATAGAATACAGGCAAGCTGTCTCACAGGCCTAAGAGCAACTTAAATATGTATACTCACACATAAAGTGACAGTATTTCAAGAAACAGCCTTTGATGATTATTTTTAACTCCACACTGTATGAGGCACATTTGTGCTGTAAACAAATAGCATCCTATTAGTGTTGTGCGCAGACAGATTATCCCCTGGAGTGAAGATGCAGGCAGAAAATGCATGATGGGAGGAATTCATTAGCAGGGGAAGAGACCAAAAAGCACGTCATCGTAGAAAGTGCTGTTTCAGCTCCTTCATGAGGTACTCAATGCCTTATGGGATATTGGACCCATCATTGGGCCGTTTATTTTCTGTATACGTGGATAAAGTCATCAATTCATCCATTGATCCATTGTCTTTCATGACTTCATGACTCCTTTTCCGGGGTTAGGTAACCAGCCCATCACAGGGCTGACTTAAAGAGACAGACAATGCCTCTAGATATTGATTTTTTAGGAATCAAGTATTCTACTGAAGATTCTATTGATTAATTGAGTGATAGAACAATTATCAGAAAATAAAACAGTTCACTTTATAATGAATGAATAGTTGGTTTCCTGCTTTAGACAACAGTTTCTTTTTTATATATATGCACATTGTGCGACACAGAAAAAGGTACTTGCATCTCATGAAATATGAACAGAAAATATAAAAATAAAGGCATAAGTGCCACTTGACATTTTATCCATCAATGAGTGGAGTAGGGCTAAATTAGCTTTATTTTTCATCTTCATCAATCTACAGGACTGAGTTTTTACAGATGAGATAAACCCTGTTTGAAAACTAACGTGCACTTTTAGGAGCATAATTACCCAGCCATGCTACAGTAGCCGTCATAATTAACAGAAACCTAACCCTCTGCAGGGCTAATGTTATATTAGCAAGGTCCATCAATGTTAATTTCTTTCATTTGTGCTATGTTAACTTATTATTACCTTGTCCTGGGTCCTCTGCTCTCTGAGTAAACCGGTTACCTTCAGTGGAGATGTTGCAGCATTGAAGAGGTACTCTTACGCTGCATCCGTCTGGGTTGCATCTCCGCTGCGGTGCGTGTTGACTGCGTTTGTACACTCACCAGCTGAGTGTCACGCCCGCCAAGCTGCAGGGCTGATGGACAGTTGGTCTCGTGAGATCGAGGAGTTCCCTGGCTTCCCACTTCATGGATAAGGCTTTCTTCATTCATGTTGGGCTGTAAAACCTTAAATCTGCTGCTTGCTGGCTTGTCTCTGCTTGTTGTGTTGGTTTATTGCTGCAATCAAGTTGAATACAATCCCGTTTTGACATGGTTTGTTTTATTTTGAAAGTCACCTGCGCTTTCTCAATGGTTACCTGGCACTACTTCCTGTCCGGCTAGATCCCTGCGCTGAATTTATGCATCACAGGTGGCAGAAATAGGGTTGCTGCATATCAATTGCGTCTTGCTGGTGTTGGCATGTAGCCAGATCGCAAGTGAACGGATGCAGTGTGAGTCGACACATTGACTTGAATGAATCCTTATTGATTTTTTGCCGTGACGCAGCAGAGACTGAGACGGATGCGGTGTATTTTAGCCGTCAGAGGGCTGTCATAGGACGTGGTCACACTGTCTAACCATGCCATGCTTAAGAGCGATTCAGCCCTAAAGTACAGCTTGTTTGGCTTGTGTGACCGCAAGTAAACCTTGCACAGTCACGATTTACTTCTCTGCTTCAGCACTCTTGGAAGAGGTGTGCTACGGCGTGGTTCACTTCCTGCATGAGCATGTGGACTCAGCGTGTACATGATGCATGATCGCTTCCACTTCTCTTGACAATTATTTTCATCAATGGTGGGAGTTTTAGCGGGCTGTGTCGGTCCAAAACGATGAAACAGAAGCCAAAAAGTGAGTAAAGTTGATGCAATACTTTCTGTGTTCTCCACTGTGCCGACACTGATGAAACTGCATTTTGTAAACAGACCCTTCATAGTGACGTCAGCAGCCGTACATGTGATGTGCTGAAGTGTGGGGCAGACTGGAACAGTGTGACCGTGGTGCTCTGGGGGTGAATTGTGCTTGTGTTCAGCACAGTTTGAATGGCCAGTGTGACCGCGCCCTTCCAATGAAAACACAGTCTTCACCTTGATGTCCAGCTCCAAATGCTCCCACGTTTTTAACATTTTCTATACTTTTTTATTGCCTCCATCTTTGCTTTCAGCATCGATACGTCTTTCTTCAATCTTCCAACCGCCAAAATCAAACACGTATGCTCCCTCTTTCTTCTGGCATTAGGCGATTATACGATCATAAATCGTGATCGTGATAAATTTCAGATCAGTTATAATGATCAGCTGTGAGCAAGTTTAATCGACCAAACATGGAGGAAATGTGTGTGATAACAGCCAATCAGAGTCCACCTTTTCTTTCTCCATTTCTTTTTGTAAGTTGCCATAGAAGTAAACAATATGACCATATTTGGAGCTTAATGTGTGGCAAAGGGCAGCAACATTTGTCACACACTGTCTTTGTGGTAATAATGGAGTTTACATTTTAAGGAGTCCTCACTGATCTTCAGAGTGCAATTTGTTCATTTTAGGTCTTGTGTACCCATAAAAATGTTTCTTTGTTTTATTTGCTTTGTATGTTAATACAATGTTAAACTAGTCTCAAGTTTCTTTAGTTTAGTACAGATGCTCAAAACTGGCAGTTCAAAAATAATACAGAAAATCATGGTTATAATCAAGATCAGATTATATTAAAAAACATGACATGTTTTTTTTTTTTTTGACCTATCCCACAGCTCTACCTTTTTCGTTTCCTTTCGTGGGTGACATCAGCACTGTGTGCCACATTGAAAGCAGTCAGGGCGAAACGGCATGCTTTGAACTATGAATTGAATGATTCCTTGATCTTTTTCGCAATCGAGGAACTTGAATTATTCAATGCACCACTCCAGCTCTAAGACAGACACCCACTCCTACACCAACTCCCTTCTACAGGAAACTTAGAATGACCAATCAACCTGACGAACATGCTATCAGACTGTGGAGAGGAGTACAAATGTTCAGATATTGACATCTTAATTCATATGGCTACTCCAATCATCCTGCTGTTCTGTGCCAAATGAAAGAATGTTGTCCTGCAAAAACTGAAATCTAAGCAAGTCATTGTGTCTTATTTTTAGTAAAATTTGTCTTACTATTCTTGATTTGAGCCACATTTACTAGACAAGGTCATAAAAATGTCTCATTTCAAGTTTTTTAAAGACAAAAATGAGGCATCAATTGCTTGTAACAAGTCAAAAAAAAATCTGCCAATGGGATAAGATAAAAGATTGTTTTAAGACATCTTTCTAATTTCAAGAAACTTCCCGGGAGAATTGGTCTTATCCCATTGGCAGATTTTTTTGACTTGTTACAAGCAATTTACACCTCATTTTTGTCTTAAAAAACTGAAAATTAGACATTTTTATGACCTGATCTGGTGAATGTGTCTCAAATTAAGAAGAATAAGACGATTCTTACAACAATAAAAGACATAATGACTTGCATAGATTTCTGTTTTTGTAGTGAAACAATTATTGGCATATTCAACCATTGTCATCTCCTCTTTTATGATGGAGAGTACCAAAGGCAAAACAAGGCTATTATAACATGTAATTGTACACTTGAAGGGTTTGGAAGAAGGAAGAAGTGTATCACAGCCAAAAAAACAGAGAATTAGCAGTTGTTAGTGTCGCAGCACTAGCTCCAGCGCTAATCCAGTGGTTGTTGTCTTTAACTAAGAGCAAGAGTTATTATCTGCTCTGTCACAGGGTTCCTCACACATTTACAATCATATTAACAGAGGTTCCCATGTCTCATATCATCACCGTAAATGAGCATCGATGAAAAAGTTAAATGCATGAAAACAAATTATCTGTAAAGTAATTCTATCAAAAGTGAACAAATCAGATGGTATCTCATGCTGCTGCTGAACACAACAACCACTGAAGTACAGAAACTAGTTAGTAAAAGACCAAGTATGTCTGTACGCACAGGGGGTGATAACACATAACTCCCTCTTCATTTTCCACACTGTGAGCCCCCTCGAGGTCGCTCACCTCATTTTACAGAGTGACTGACATTTGGATAATAAATGTTAATATGTGAAGAAATATGTTTAAAGGCCTCATAATGTGACTGACAACAGTTAGGTCAGCTCAATTCTCTGAGTAGCTCATGTGTCCTGATGCTGTATTAATTGTACCTGTTTATTTGAACACATAATATTTAGATCATTCTGTAATAATGCATTTGATGTCAGTAAGTTGGGCTTTGAGCAACAGAGCTGGAACTGAGGGAAAAAAATGAGGTGTTTGTCTCCAACCTCCTCCTCCTCCTCCTCCTCCTCCACTCTCTCTGCAGTCACCTTGTTAACCCAGCTCCTCTCCGCTGACCTCAGCTCAGACCAGGACAATTTCACTCAGCCGCTGCTCTGATCTTCATTTCAGAAGAGAGGATTCTTTTGCTTATGAGGCTGAGACCAGGCTTATTTCAACATGGTCAAAACACTGTAGAATAAAGTGTTGGTCTGAAATACAAAAGCACTAAACATACAGTTAGACACTAACAGTAAACCACATGTGATACAGACTGTACTCAGTCTTCCTGCATGTGAACATTTCTCAGTACCGATCGGGTGATTTCCCTCTTGATTCTGATTGGACACAGTTTCCAGCCTCAGTTTCTCCAATGTTTAAAATTGACTATTATAACATGAGCTCTCACACAGTGTTACCCATCTGCAGAGCTACACACAGTGCACTAAAGCACACACTCCAGGCCCAACCAATGAATTTCACATTGATGGTCATACAAGCCATTACTTACAGATCCAGGTGTGATAATGAGAGCACTGTGACAACTACTGATTTTCTGCCTGGAACTTCACCTCCCTCAGGCTCTGCATCTTTCCTAATATTGCAGGGATTGTAACCTTTTTCATATTCAGCTGTCAAGAAGGTGAGACACGGCTGAGGCTGTTTATGCAGCATTGCATTAGGAGTTTGCACCTAGGTCACACAGATAGCAATCAAAAAAAGAAAAAAAAAGAAAGGAAGTTGCTTGAAATGCAGCCATTACTCACAGTCCTGAAGTCTTGTTGATCCTTTTTGACCACGTAAATGTCAAGAAGGTATTGATCTGATATAATTCACACTTTAAAGAGGAAAAATGTGATGTTCAATTGATTTCACAGCTGTAACATGCAGCTATACCAACATCATTTTTACTTGATCTAAGTTGTTTCAGAGGGTTTTTGTGTTTTTCTGCAACCATGAATCTGTTCAGCTTTCTTGAATTGATTGAGACAATCAGCCCTGTGAAACCCTCGCACACGATTCCTGGCAGTTACTATTATATACCACAACTCCGGATTATCCTGAGGCAATAATAGGAATACATGCTCAGGCACACAGGCTTAAAATACACTGAGGCCAGCGAGTCAGCATCTAGTGTTTCAAGTGGTACCTCCACTGTTTCACTTCCCTCAGAGGGATTATGTATAATTTATAGCCATGGTTGTGTTTTCACACATGGTTTAGTTCTATATACATGCAAGTACTTTTTTTAAGCCATACAATCTGGATAATTAACATATTCATAAGCCAATGGAAGCATCAATGATTTCTGTGTTGTGCTGGGATAATTGTACTTGGCACCAAACAGTGCCAGTTATAGATTCAGTATGGAGGGCATAAATCATTCTGAGGTCTCATCCAACTTTTATTGGCTCTTAAAGTGGCAGCACATTCAGACCTATTTGATTTATATATTTTATATTTCCTAAAACAGATGTCAGCTCTGCACAGATCATAGAGTCCTGACCTGCATATGGAGTATCTCTAGTCTGGCAGATTGTTTTGGTAGCTGTTTGATAGTGGCAGCAGGGGAGAGAGAGAGAGGGAGACAGTATCAGGGCTTGGATTTCAGTGTAGGATGGCAGCTTTCTGCACAAAATAATTCAGTTCCCACAAATCTGAATTCTTCCTACAGTATCAAAAATGTAGTTTTACAACAGCCACATATGACCACTGTAGATGTTTACAGAGTAGGTTACAGGGCAGAGCAGCTGAGGGTGTCACATTAGTCTGGATCAGCACTTCTCCCCGCTCTTTCCTTCCTTTTACACATTTAAACATAAACAAAGAAACAGTTGACCTTTGGCTAAGTCCCATCCTTCAACGCAGTAAGCCAATCACAGTGCATGTAGCCATTCCCATTCACTCTGAGAGTTTCTACTTGGATGTCCATTGAAATTAATTGCATAGAGTCAGTTTTTGATTGGTTTTCTGATTTTTTTCTGAGATCTTACGGTGTCCATAAGATACGTGCAACTCTGTCGCAAGGCATTCTGAGAGGCTGGGCAACAAGATCGATTTTTAACCCTTTCAATCCACAACTCAACCCAGAAAGTATCTTCTTTGGATAAAATTGTGCAGTTGACCATGTTACCTCAACATAAATGAAGGATATAGGTAAAGACATGAGGATAACAGGATCTGTTCTAAGGCAAGTTAACATTGTGGTTTTTTTTTTTTTTTTAACTTTATTGCCATTAATTGAAAAAGACAGGCAATTCATCAATACAGGAAACTGTTTTACCTTGAGTCAGACATACCACATCCACCTATTCCAAAGTGTCTACACAAACAGGACTTCATGCAAACCCACACACCATTAAATAAAAAATCCACACATCTAAATAAAAATTTAATAAAATGTAAGGAAAGTAGTTGGAAACCATTCTCCATCTTCTTTGAAAAATATGTAGTGTCAGTTGTAGCTGTGCAGTCATATGTTCCATCATATAAACATGTTCAAGCTTCTGTAACAAGTCATCAACTGAGGGAGGACTAGGCTTCAGCCAGTTAATAGTGATTGTTTTCTTAGCAGTCATTAACAGGATATGTAGAATATAACACTGATCCATGGTAAACAAGTGTTCAGGCCAGATTTCCAAGAGGAAAAGTAACAGGTCCAAAGGGCTTGTTTCCAGGATTTTCTCCATTTCGTGTTGGATATTGTTCCAAAATATTATTATCCTTGGACTGTCCCAAAATATGTGGGTGTGGTCACCCACCATATCACAGTTTCTCCAACATTTATTTGTAGTCATCCTTAAAAGCACACACTATCAGAGGAGTTTTAAAGAACCTTATTTTTAATTTCCAGTCATATTCTTTCCAAAGTTGACTTCCAATCCCTCTGTATCATCTAGCGCATGTACTTTCCCAATCATCTTCTATTCTTTTATTCATTTCTAGTTCCCATTTACCTTTGATTTGTAGAGCGTTATCCCATGTCTGTAAATAAATATTTATACATACGTTAACGATGTATTGAGGTAACAAATTGTCCCTTTTTTGTGAAAGAAATCTAAAATTATCTTCAGCAACTGAAAAATAGCTAAAGTTAGCCTAATGTTAGTACCTGCTTGTGTTGTAGGGCTGAAAGATGTATTGTTATTGTATCAGTATCGAGATATGAAAATTCAAGAATTTTATATCCCAATATAGAAACTGTTAATGATGTATATTTTTCCAGCTCACCCTGCATAAGAAGCTAAGTCACATGATTAATGCTGATGACTGACAAAACAATTAACCCTAAACAGTAAACCCCACTTTCAACGTTCTGATGTTGTATCATTTTTTTATTCTTCTGAGAAATGCTAATTTTCTCTAATCCCTAATCTTATCAAGATATCTGGCATTAATATCAAGATCTGAAATCTTGTCCATATTGTTCAGCCCTACTGTGCTGTTCATCATGTCATTGTATTTTTTTGAAAGTTCATTGGGCTTTTTTTTGCCAGTTTTTGTACTTTTGTGATTGCTTATCATTGTTAGCTGTTGGTCAAAGGGCTCTGGTTAAACAATGACAGCTTGGAGCTTAGCTTATATAGTTATATATAGTTTTTTTTTCATATTCTGAGCCATAAACCAGAACTTTCACAGTTGTGATGGTGACGGGACAGTGATGCAGTTTCGCTTGTTTGCACTGCGACCTGCAAACATTGGCTTGTTTTCGACCTTCTCAACAATAAAATGATTACTGTATACCTCCAAAGTGTATAGTTCAGACTCTTTTTGTACCCTTGATGAAACTTTATCTTACTATCTTCATAATTCATCAATAACCTCCTGTGAAATGTTTCTTGCTGTGACACCTGCCGTATCACCTGTCACTGAATGTTCATCCTTTGTCTAAGTGAGTGGACGGGGGCGTGGCTTAACCATTGGTCAGTTGTCATTGGTTTAAAACTGTGGGGAGAGATATACGCATTTGTCCAAAACTACAGTAAACCAACTTGTATGTCTATTCCACTGTATATTGTTCATGTTCCCCGCAATAACTCTTTGGCTGATTTCTAAACCGCCTACTAAATACTATATTCTTATAGAGTATGACTATATTTATTGGGTCTGTTTTGTATTATACTTTGCTGGTTTTCTATTTTAAAAAGCAAAAGTCCAGCTGATAGTTTTATTCTCTTCTTTTCTTTTCTACTTTATCATAAGCATATTGAATAAACTGTAATTACATCCTGACATTTAAGTTGTTGAAATGCAAAGATACTGCCAGACATATCATTTTACAGGAGTTAATGTAGTGGCTTGGTGAAGATACCGCAACAATGTAATAACAGTGGAGCAAAATCAAAGGAAATCATTCATATGTATGTTTTTATGGCTGTATGTATGTCTGTGTTTATAAATTAAATTGTGCCAGGGAAGGGCGTAGTCATTTTTCAGTGATGAATTCTTAGTTATAGTTAAAAAAAAAATTGTGTTTGGTTCTTTCATATTTTCAGCGTTTTAAAGTTTACTTTAAATTTATGAAAATTAACAACATTCATGCAGATATTCCAAGGTCTTGGTTTTCATGAATAAGAAAAAAAATGGAAAAAGGCACTGAATTATATTACAGCAAAATTCATCATTTTGATTCATAATCATACACCTTAAGTTGTATTGTCTAAAGTGAATAAATTAATGGACCAGTGGATTTCCACAAAAAACACAAAAACTTGGAAAAACTTTGATAAATGATTGGTTTATGTAACTTTTTTTTGTAGGGGTAAATGCCTCTTGTATGACAGGAAGTGAAAAATTTACCATTAGTTTCTTTTATCACCTCACTTCTATTTTTTGAAGTTAGCATCGTCGTATTGTGGTGGTAATTCAGACTAAGTTCAGTTGGTGGCAGTTTGTCACCTAAACCTAAGTCCAAGTAGTATGTGTATATGTATATATGTAAACAAAGATTAGCTTTAACTCTGTGCTTTGTGTGAATACTGAGAATTTTTTTCCCAGTAAGAAGGTCATCCATGAGTTTTTGGCATATTACAGATTTTGCTCATTTTCACATGGTATGTACTAAATTTCCACCAAACCAGTCGAAACTACTCGTGTAAAAGGCAGTTTGGAAAACAGCTTTTGTCTCAGTAAATGAATGGATATCACTGTCAAGTAGGGCTGAACAATTTATCGTTTTCTGATCAAAATCGCAATTTCAGACCTCATGATCATGTTTTCGCCAAAGCTGCAATTGTTTTGCTCCTGACTGACCCAGGATCAGTTGTAATTTGTTTTACACACACATCCTTTGAATGTAAGACAAATGAGAAATATCATTTTTCCTTGGGATTGTTGAATTTTGTTTTGATTTTTTTTTCTACTATTATCGCTTTTTGAACTTAGTCTTTTTTAAATTGTTTTGTATTTTATCTGTTTCCACTTAACACAATTAAGGATATTTTGCGCTACATTATTTTAAAAAGTTAAGAGTCAAAGATAGCTCTTTTTATTTTCCGGTTGTTAGAACTAAAACTACAATTTAAAAAAGTCCAGCTTAGAAATGGAAAGAATTGTATTTTAAGGTCAGAGAATCAACTATTTATCTCAAAACCTTTTTTTTCTCAAAATTTTGTCTTTTATTTAATAATGTTGTCTTTATTTCTCATAATTTTGACTTAGAATTTTGACTTTTTATAGCAAAATTTCTACTTTTCATCTGAAATCTTGCCTTTATTTTAAAATGTTGACATTTTATCTGAAAATTTTGACTTTTTCTCTCAGACTTTTGTCTTTATATCATACTTTTGACCTTAAGTGTGAAAGTCTAGACTTTTTTTTTTGCATAATGTTAACTTGATTTCTTAAAATTTAGACTCTTATCTCAAAATTTTGACACTTATTTCTCAGAATTTTGTCTTCAAAATTTCCACTTTTTAATCTTAAAATATCGACCTTTTAGTCAATATTTAAAGTAAAAGCTTTTGATGTTTCAATGGTTTGATGTAATTTTCTGTCAAGTTTTGACATGTTACTGTACATGGTGAAGACTTTCCTGAAGCTTGACTTGAAGAAATCATGAATTGGAGTCACAATAGCCGCCAGAAAAAATCGCAATTAGATCTTTTTCTAAAATCGTTCTGCCCTACTGTCAAGCACATCACTCTTAATTTTCAGCTGCCTGTAGACTATTCAGCTGATGCTTCCCTAACTCAAGATCATGTTCTTTCACTACAGAACATGAATTACTGCAACCGAACAGTTCCATGAACACAGCTCACTTCCTGAGTAGTTTGTTTGGCTAATGTGACCCAGTGTGAACCATTGATGCTGTTCCTTGGTGGAGACAGCAGTGGGTTTGTTTATTTGTATATTTATTTATTAACAGATTTATTGATGTGACAGTTTTTCTACACCAGCACCTACAGCTGAAGTGCTCTGGTGCAGTGTTTGATTAAAACTGACATTTTTAATTACAACATACTTTTCTAGATTAGTCTGAGCTGCAGCCTTTAGAAAGTTTCATGATTCATACGCTGCTGACAAGCCGAAGCTGAATTCAGATGCCAGGCACTCAGAAGTGTTGACTGTTGTGAGTGTTTTTATCAAAAAGATGCAGATAGATCAAAGCAAAGATGTGAGTTTTTGCTCTCATATAAAATAAGCCCAGGTTCTGGACATCATGCAGTAATGTGACTTTGGATTTCATTTTGCAACATTGCACAGTAAAGTTTGTGTGAAGCAACAACAGAATATCACAATGTAATTTAGTCACTTCGATGATAATATTGTGAATATAGATTCTTGCATCATTGGAAGTCTACCAAATAAACTCAGATCAATTTCAAGTTTTTCTTTTTTTACAGACAGATTCTCATTTTCTTTCCGAAAACACACTTGGATCCCGAAACAAAGATTTCAGTCCAAGCTGATATAAAGTAAAGGCTCTCAATCAAATCTGCCAGCAGATTCAAAATACTCACTATTTTTGAATGACTAGCATTAGGGCTGAACAGTATAGAGAAAATTCCATAGCTGGATATTGGTGCCAGATATCTCAATGTCATTACAGTATAATATTAGTACAGGAAACTAAACATTATTTCAGAAAAATTAAAGGATGGTGATACATTAGGATATGGTTAATGGATGCACATTCAGAGTCAGTCACCAACCCTTCCTTTTTATTCTGTACACTAACGAGTGCCGCAGCAGCTTTGGTAACCGACACATTTTAAAGTTTGCTGATGACACGGTCATTGTGAGTCTTCTTCAGGGAGGTGAACAGGACCATGGGCCTGTTGTTAATGACTTTGTAGAGTGGTGTGATGAGTTTTCTCTGAAGTTGAACGTGTCGAAGACTAAAGACATGATTGTTGACCTAAGGAAGTCCACCTCTTTGCCTCCACCTACTGTTATCAAAGGTGCTGTTGTTGAAATAGTGGAAAACTACAAATACCAGGGTGTGGTTCTAGATAATAAACTGTGTTTTGAACCTCATGCTGATTTTACTTCCAGAAAGGTTTAGCAAAGATTATTCTTTCTGAGGGAAATGAGAACCTTCCAGGTGTCTTCTGAGATGATGACTCTCTTTTACAGAAGTTTTATTTGTTAGGAGTAGTTATAGTTTGAATCTGTTCTTACCTTTTGTATTGTTGCTTGGTCGAGAAACCTGAACTTGTCCAGTAGGAACAGTCTCAGAATTTTGGTCAAAACAGCTGGAAAAATCTCCAGAACTCAGCAGGCGGGGCTGATTTCTAGCTATAACAGACAGGTCTTGAGGAAGGCTCATGTCATTTTAGATTGTTGTAATCATCCGCTTAAAACCGGGTTAGAGCTTTTGCCCTCTGGCCGTCGTTTTAGGGTTCCTAAGAGGAGGACTAAAAGATTTCAGGTCTCTTTTATCCCCAGTGTAATTCATTTACTTTATGGCAATTAGCTTTTTGGTTGCTCATGTTTCTCTTGCACTATTATCATTGCTGCCCTCTATGCACTTTCACACTTTTCTGCATTTACTTGTATGTTACTTTCCATTTTTCGGCTTGAGCTCTGGTCTGAACATGGTTATCGCCTTTATGTATAGTGTTTCTTTTCCTACCTCTTTTTAGTCGTTGTGTTGTGTATTATTTCTGTATTTTAGACTTTTAATTGGGTCTTATTGTCATTGTCTATCTTTTCCTTTGTGTGTTCCGGCTGCAACACTTATTTCCCTTGATGGGACAATAAAGTGATTCTGATTCTGATGCAAAGTGCTTCACTCATGGTGGATCAAGATGAGATAAGATTCCTTATCTTGTCTTGATGTTGGGTCTCTGTTAATAAAATAATCAAATACTTTAACATTAACAGGTATCAACCTGCTAATGTTTTGTAAAGTGTCTTGAGATAACGTTTGTTATGACTTGGCACTATATAAATAAAGATTGATTGATTGATTGATTGATTGATAACAGAAATTCACCAATAATCAGGCAGCTGCCTGAGGTGAACATGCAGGGTGTGCGAGAGAAAAAAAAAAGTTAATATATTTGATATCATTGATTAAGGGATATTGATACATCAAAAATTTATATTTACACATTGATTTGGTACAGACACAAACTCTCAGCCCTAACTGGCATTTAAAAACCAATTGCCCAATGGTAAAACAGAAAAAAAAAAAAACCGTGTAATCAGATTCATAAGTTTCCAAGGGTGAATGTATCAGACCGGAGTAGATAGGACATTTATCAATATCTTTTGAATTGTCACACCATCTTTATAATTGGCATGGAATAAACTGTTTGCTCTAGACAAATTGTGTGCAAAACAAAATAAAAATAAAATGCTTAAAGCTTTGAAGGAAGCCCTGAGCGATGGGGATACCCCCTTGTATTCATGTTTCAGGAATGTTTTTAATTTTGCCTGAAGCCATAGAGGTACAGAACCAGTGCCGATTCTAGGGTGTGATGGGGCCCCAAGCAAAAATTTGCAAGGGGCCCCTCTGACAAGTGTTGACATAATAATCTGAAATCGACAGAAACTCAAACTTTTTAAAAAATATATTATTACTATCGAATATTTTGAAAGTTGTGCAAAAACAGGGAAAACTGTGTTCAAATGGATTACATCATTAAAAACTATTTACAGCAAAAAAAAAATACAAATTTGTCAAACAAAAGAATAACAGAACAATGCAACTTTTGAAAACAATATGTGTGTTTTTATCAAAACAGTAGCCAGGACTTCACCTTTGTTATCAAAGTTTATGTTTGGGGCTTATTTAAGTTGTAAATATTCTCCAAAATTATCTTTTTTCGCTCCCTGAAGGGTAGCTCTTCTTCATCTTGTATTGTTGTTGTCGGTTTCGTACGTTGATTGACAAACTTCAGTAAAGTAACGGCCTGTAGCATTGCCCGAAGGATGACATGGGGCCTCTTTAGGGGGGTATCCGTCAAAGATGTCATTGCAATTTGGCCACTAATTGTTTGATGTGGATCATGGGGTTAATGGTCACTGCAGTTGCTACACTTTAGACATTACTGTGGAGTCAAGTTTGTCAGTCCTTGGGGGCCCCCCTATTGGTTTGGGGGCCCCAAGCAGCTGCCTGCCTCGCCTGTTGGCAAGCGGCAGCTCTGTACAGAACTACACATTGAGTGAGAAACCAGACAGCAGTGAGTTAAAAAATTCCCACATATCAAAGTTTGTAGACACTTTGACTGTAGGGCCACCACCAACAGTTTCATGTTCCTAAGGGTTAAGGGTATAATACACTAAATCCTTAATTTTACAGATGTTTTTTTAAGTATAAAATCTGAGAAGTTCAATGTCTCTCTTGAAATAAAGCATCAGAAACTACTTGGGATCTTGAAGATGAGGATCTGTAAAAATGCCTTTTCACTGAATAAAACCCATCATGCAACACAACAGACCTAATTCAATAAAGAGATTCAAGCTTTCATGGATATTTCTGTAATAGATGATTTATGTTCCTTCTTTTTCATCGCTTGTTGTTGAGATGAAGCTTAAGGGTCCTTTCTTATTGAAGGCGATGGATAACAGCTGTCACTTGGGGACGCTTTCTCCTCTGTGAAGGGCTTGTATGCATAAGTATTTTTCTGAAAACATGCTGCATTTTTTCCTCAGAGCAATATTATGGAAATACTAAATGAATGATTTATTTTACACGTAAAGCTCCATCCATTTCCTGAGCATCCAGAACAAAAAAGTGGTCATAAAATCTTTTTTTTTCCGGTAAATATAATGATTGACATGATTAGACTGTCTTCCTCTCAGCCTGCTGTCTGTTTTTTTTTCCATCTCAAACAAAAAATCATTTCAACATTTCCACAGGGTGTTTTTATATGAGCTCATGGTTGGATACTGAATAATTTATTCAGATGTTTGGAGAGATAAATGGCGAGGATTTTGTGGCACGGCTGTCAGACTTAGAAATGTAGACTGCAGATCAGAAAAGCAGCGTGAATAATTGTGACTCTTTCATGCTCTTTGATCAAAAATCTGTTCTCTCTGTGTGAACTAATTTGCAGCAAGGCTTTGTGATCAAATGATCTGATGTTTTTAATTTCATAAGAATTAGTCAGAGAAATTTTGGGATGCTTTAATGAGGTTCCATAAAGTTTCCATCCATCTTTATGTGTGAGGGAAAACTTAGTCGCCGTTGGGAAGAATTAAGGCTAAGGTGATCTTAAATCACTGTTAAATCTATAGTTATGTTTCTATAGTTATGTTTTTGGTGGTTTTAAAAGATGTAGAAAACAACAGGAGCGACTGTGTGACAGTTTGGACTCATTACTGTTCTGTGGACATTTCCTCACCAACCAGTTCCATACCCTGCCAAAGGCGAAAGTGTGTTGTGGTTTGTGGTTGCTTCATTGCTGTTCTTCACTCTGATGAGTGTCTCTGTCACTTTGGTTGGTGTGTGCATTGTTCCCTTTTCTCTGCTGGACAACCATTAACCACTGATCTGAGGTTTTGAGCCCACACTATTTATTGACAGTGGAAGTAAAAGTGTCATCACATTGTTTATCAGCTTGTTAGCAGAATACCATTGTTGTGACTCCTCATCAGGGATCGATTGAGTTGTGACATGTCATCAGGTTGTCATCAGTTAATGTAGCCTTTGCTTATCAGAGATACTTCCCAGTGCTAAAAGATTTTGACCAATAATAGTGGAGTTTTTTTTTTCTTCTTTCTTCTTTTTTTGTTAAAAAAAAACAAAAAAAAGCAAGAAAGTTTCCTTAAGGTTTTCTTTTCCCCTTTATGTCCAAATCTGAGCTCTTGGAAGCTTCTTTCATAATTTGCTTGTTCTCACACACAGACACTGACACAGAAGAATGTCCCTGGAGACACGGCACCGTTGTGACATGTTTGCATCTGGAAAAGACAGAAACCATACTCCAATATGATCAAAGCCTAGTAATGACATAACAAGAAATAAAGTAGCTTCACCCTATTTCTGCACTTATGTGGCCTTATATTGGCCTTTTCTCAGAAAATATTAAATGATAACACAAAACCCTGTCTATCACTCATGGTTAGAGGTTGGGTGAAGACATTTATTAAAAAAAAAGTTTACTCTTTTTAAATCACAATGACAACAGAAACTTCAAAAATGACCCTGTTAAGAAGTTTACACAACTCTGGTGGTTTTGTCCTGATAAATGCACAAAAGTGAACACAAATGTGTTTGAATGTCTACTAAAGGTAACCATCCTCACCTGTGATCTATTTGCTTGTAATCAGTGTGTGTGTATGAAAAAATGAACAGGGTCATTTTTGACGTTTCTGTTGTCATTATGATGTAAAAAGAGTAAACACAGTTGTTTGTTAATAAATGTCTTCACCCAACCTTTAACCATGAGTGACAGAAAGGATTTTGTGTTATCATTCATATTTTCTGAGGCACAACTGTATATACCCAAGTTAAACGTTCTCATTGCATGGGGGCACTGACAAATGTCTTCATCATTGGCTTACTGCTACTTCTTAAAATCTGCTCTAAGGATGGTATAAAGTTTGACATTAGATATAACAGGAAAAAGAGGGTAGTAATGAAAGCAAGAGCAAAGATGATCAGAAGCAGCGGTTTCCATCCTTCAGTATCTCTGATCGAGTCCTCAGTGTTAGAACTAGTCAGGTATCTGGGGCACATAATCAGAAATGATATGTGCGATGAGGATTATATTCAGTGTAAGTGCTATAAATTGTATGCTTGAACAAGGATGCTTGCACCCAGATTTCAGATATGTACAAAAAAATGTCAAACCAAGGTTTTTCAGATTCTTCTGCACTCCACTGTAAACTGCTCATTTATTGTGCAACTACAGAACAGCAAAATTGGAAAAGTTGCGGATAGCTTATAAAAATGTATTTAGACTAATCTGAAATTTCCCAGATGGTTCAGTGCTAGTCTTGTTTGTCACCAGCAATACATTCATATTTTATGCTGTACTTAAACATATACAAATTTATGGGTTGATTAATTGATCCAGAAAAATGGATTATAATATAATTTACCCAGATCACAGTGAGCGACACAAGATTCTCATCTGTCTACTCTCTACTGGAAACATTGGCACAAATGTCTTGATGTATTTCAATTACTGAAAGTCTATGAATTGTGTTTTTTAATCCATTGTTTATTTGTCGTTGCTGGTTATTGTATGTTTTTAATGTATAAAGATTAGGGCTGCACGATATGGCCTAAAATCAATACCTCAATATTTTTTGGCTATATCTCATTACACGATACATATCTCAATATTTTGATTTCTCTTGTAAATCATGATATTAAATGTTCAATTCAACTCTTTAATATTGAAATGACACCAGTATAATGACTCAAGCAGACCTTTCAGTAAGATTTATGAAATTTGCTGCCAAAAAGGGAAAAATCAAAATCAGGTCAAGTTTAACAAACCGTTTACTCTGAAACTGGGAATGACTTTATCTGACTTTTATTTCCATAAATCAGCTACTTATATACTGTTTGTCGAGCTGAAATGACTCTGTTAGAGACTTCTGTCTCTGAGCCTGGGCTCTCACTGAATTTTTGTGGTGTAATGCTAGTTTTACAGGATGCTCTTATTTTGAAGGACATGCAGGTTCATAACAGGAAGTTAGTTGGGCAATAAACCGAGATGCGTGAATGAATGCTCCGTGAAATGTCCGTGGGAATCTTTAATGTGCAACACGACAGTTAGACAACTCTCTCCCTTCCTCTGTTTACTTTACAGCTCAGAGTTATATTCTTAGAGCTTTTGTTTTGTGTGAGAAGCACCAACAGAGAGTGAAAAATCCAACTGCGAAGAAAATTACATACTGACGTCTCAAAACATTTACCTGGCAATTTATACTCGATAGTCGCGATACAGTCATTTTATACATCCCACGGGCAACAACCCACGATTTTTGGAGTAGTATATTCGATGCCCTAATTAAGATATGAACCTATGGGTCTGGAATAAAGTATTAAGTGTTGCATTGATATGTTTTATCAAGTAGAAATGAAACAAAAAGCAGCCCCCTGATACTAGAATTATACATGGTCCATTAATGGTCAAAAACTGGCTTTGAGAGCCTTTGTTTTCAACACTTTCAATACAAGCAGTTTTATTTTTGGACTGATTCTTTTGTCAAGTCTGTCCGATCACTGAAGGTCCTCAATTTTAATATCTTCGCGCCACCGTTGGGATTAAGACAATTCAAAGAAAAGGGATGAGAAGGGAAGAGAGAGATAACAGGTCGAGATGCAGAGTAAATACAAAGTGATACCTGCATAGAAAGCAGCAGATGAGAAGAGGGAACAGAGTGACAGATGGAAGCACTCATAGCTCACAGCATGTCTCTGCGGAGCGATGAGGGGTGATGTGTCCTCACTGACCTTGCCATGAGAGCAATGACTCACTCTTATTGGTCTGTAGTCTACATGCTGCAATCAGTCTCTGAGTTTAACATTGTGCTTCTGTGAATACAGAGAAGTTTTTCAGCAAACCAGAGCTCGTCCTTAAAGTAAAATCATCTCTGTCGGACAAAAAGTGACATGCATGTAATTTTTAGCCACTCTGTCCATCTTCCAGGTGTCATTTCATCTCGTCAGTTGTTGCTTCAGACTGACTCGGCTGTAACGTTTTGGTACCAAAAAAAATAGCTGTGTTAAAATGAGAGAAGCCTTTTCCTGACTATTTTCTCCACTGCCTTCACAATGATGCAGTAATAGGATCCTTTGAAGAGGAGAAGACAGGCCCCCTCTGACTATCACTTTCTTTCACCATCTCTCTGTTGTTGTTTCTCGCACCTCTTCACAGCTTCAGGCTCTTTAGTTTTAATTAAGAGTCAGGTAATGGGTTCATGGCCTTATTACTATGGTTACAGATGCAGATCAGGTTATATTACTGAGCTGTGGATGTTAAGTTGTGAACCTCAGGTTTAATATGGATGACACACAGCAGGATGATGAGATGAGTATGGTGCAGCATATTTCAGTCTAATTCAATTCAGCCTTTCTTTGGGAAACTCCTAACAATGTACCAAGTGAGAGGTTAAAAAGCATAATTAAACTGAAATGACTGACTCAAGGCAGCATTCACAAATGCAGACTCTATAGTGTGACGCTTTTACTCTGAGGCAATTGACTTTGTGAGCTCTAGTTCAGGCTGGTTTCTGCTCTTTCTGCTGGTCTCAGTGTAGCAGTGTTCTCACTGAGCTATTAAGCTGTTTTCTTTTCAGGAACGTTTTTGAGCCATAAAAGCAAGAAATTCTTATGATTATTTCTTTCCTTTCCTTTACACACATGTAGTTAAATGTAGGTAACTGATATTTTGCTCCCTTCATTTCATCATTTTTGCTGCTGTTGGTATTTGAGATTATTTCTAGGTTCTCATCTTATATGATTTTAAACAAACACGCTGTAGGGCGTTAACAATTACTTTAATTACACAACAACAACCCACTACCACTACAACTGTGACTGCTTTTTGTCCATTTTAATCACTTTTCATTTCTTTTTTCCCATTTTAAGAAGCGTTTTTTGATACCTTCTCACTATTTTCCAGGTTCACTCCTAATTTTTAACCAAATTTTGTTGTGTTTGCCCATTTTGGTCGGTTTGGGGACCATTTCTTGTTACCTTCTCACTGTAATCCAGATTCTCTTGCCAATTTTTGTAGTTTTGACCCAGTTTAAGTCACTTTTCACTCTTTTTTTTGCCACTTTTGGGTATTTTAAGGTTGGATCCCAATTTATTTGTAATTTTCTTTTGCTTTTTTTTTTGTAATTTTTATTACCCAAAACTAAAATGGGACAAAAACAGCAAAAGTGGCACTGAAACGTAGTCACTTTTCACCCTTTTTTTTGCCACTTCTGGTCAATTTTTGCTACTTTTTGGTATATCCAGGTTGGATCCCATTCTATTTGTCATTTTTTTGTTGCTCTTTTTGCAATTTTTACCACCTTAAACTAAAATGGGGCAAAAACAGAAAAAAGTGGCACCAAAATTAGTTACTTTTTAGTCTTTTTTTGCCCCTTTTGGCCTATTTTTGCTATTGGTGGGGTATTTTTATTGTCAGTTTTTACTACCTCAAACCAAGTTTTCATGCCACTTTTTGCTATTTTTGCTTCTTTTTACCACTTACATTGTTTCTTTTGTAAAGGTTGTTTTTAGCAGTTTGTCTGTTTGGTTGAGCAGGGTTGAGAAACTCTGGTGTAGAACAGAAAACATCAGCTGCAAAAAAAAAATGTAGCTGATATTTCTCACACATTTGAGGTTATAGTAATATGCCACTGTCTGTTATTAAAAGATTGCAACAATACATTAATTTTTTAACTAATTTGCAAGTAATTGCCCGTCCCTAGATCACTGTCAGTGTGTTTATGAGGAGAATCCTGTGGCTAAAGCAGATGACAACCTGTGTGGTTAGGTAAACACCACAACTGTTAGATGAAAGAAACTAGTTAGCATGCTAGGACAGTGTAAAAGCTGCTGCCAATTCTCCTGTCGTACAGCTATGATCCACTTCTTCCCTCTTTCTCTTTCTTAGAAGGTTATATTAGCCTTTCTAATGAAGACCACTGCACAACAGGAGATAACAATGGTTGAATATGTAGATTACAGTTTACCACGGGAATTCAAGGATAAGATTTATTCATCCAGCAGCAGCAGTATCCTGTAAATAATGTGCCTTTTTACCGTCCAGGTGATGTCAGGTGGATACTGTGAGGTCACATGCAAAAGGTCAATAATGTCCAATTCTAATGACTCCACCTCAATTAGTTCAATTACAGTGTCACACAGCTCACTGAGTATGTCAGTGTATGTGTCTTGTTTTGCTCAGCACAGCATTTATTTTCTGATTTATGACAGTGTCAGCTGATTTTCCCTCTTGGGCCTGCTCACAGTCATTGTCTGTTTTCATTATCGTAGTGTTGAGGACAGTCCTAATAAATGTGGATGTCTACATCTCCAACTTTTTTGCTTCTTTGCATAAAATGCATTTTCTAACTTTTCATAAACTTCTTGACTGGAAGTTACAAAGTATAGTGCAAGACCAAGTGTTTATTTCAGCATTTGAATCACAGGAGAGCAAGAAGCTGATATCAAAGCTATACACCACTATGGTTAAAAAAACAAAATAAAAAAAAAAACGTACTTGAATGGAGTGGAACTGGATGAATTTTAAGAACATGCAACTTGGTTGCATTTCATAACAAGAAGCCTAGCTGTCACCCCCTTGGTTCACTGCTACAATTTCAAATTGTGAGTGCTACTCATGTTGGGATTTCCTTTTAGAATATCGGTACTGTATTATTATTGTGGTTGATTTCAATTCTATTTGATACATTCATTTTCATAATTCTCATTTATTATTATTATTATTATTAATATTATTATTATTGTTATTAATTGCTAAAATGCGAATGAGAAATAACAAAAATGTGCATGTCAAAAATGAAATAACTATTTTTTTTTAACAAAATATATCACCTTTAATCAAAATGAGTGAAATGTCTTTAGTTTATTGCAAAAAATGCATTGATTTCAAGTGGGGTCACTTATGACCATGAAAATTAATGAAAAAATAAATGAAAATGCAAATGGCCTCATGTCACAAACATGTTTTATGAGGAATTCTCTGAATATGAAAAAAATACAACTCTTTTTTTAAAGATTTTGAAGTGTAACAACCAAGTTTATTGAAAACCCCATTGATTTCAATTGGGGTCATTTTTGACCCCACATGTGGAAGAGTGTAGGTATAAGTACGTTCAAATTTTTGAAGAGGGGCCAGCAAATTTATATGACTGATAAACTAGTTATAAGTCATTTTTAGTGTTTTAATATTTATATGTGTTGGTTATTTAGTATCAGTATTTGGAATTGAAGCTTCACTGAAAGTGGTGATTACAATTTGTTCATCGTCGCTTTACGTTGTATCATGTGGATACAATGGGGGGAAAAAAAACTGTTTAATAAAAGTCATTTATGACACATCTCAATAAAAAGGGAGTTGTATAAAAATATAGTGCAAGTACAAACTTGAGCTGGTTCATTTGTTATAATATGAGCTAGTGTGCATAACATCAGGCACCAATCCAATCCAACTTTATTTTTTAATCACTTTAAAACAACCAAAGTTGACCAAAGTGCTTCACAGGGCAAAAAGAAAATACAAGACAGCACACATAAGATAAAACAACTATTCCAACAACATGCAAAAATACATTATCAATTTAAAATACGTAAAAACATAATTAAATGAAAATTTAAAAATAAATGTAAAAGCAGTTGCATAGTTCAGCACATACAATGCAATGAAATAATAAAACAAGAAAAAAAAAATAGATTAAATAAGTGATTAAATAAATACACAAATAAAACTGACTACTGTGGGTCAAAGACCAGGGATAAGAGATGGGTCTTAAAATGATTTTAACTGTTAAAGAAGAGGCCTGTTTTATGTGCGGGGTCAAGTAAAGCCCGGACAAAACACAAGATAAAACAGGTACAGGATGCAGACTTTACTGTCTGGCCTGTGTACCATATGTAATACTGCTCTCAAAGCAAGTAATACAAGGTCCAATATGATGGAAATTGGTGTAAATTGATTGGTACCAGTGCCATTATTGATTCTGCCGGTCCAATTTTAACCCAATCTTTATTGAATCCCCAACAGTAACTGGATTTCCTACATGCTTGGTAATCATGTTAACATAGGTTAGGACATAATCTGCTCAGCTGGAACAGGGGAGCTCTCACTGTCCAGTGTTTGGGATTAAATACTCTGTCAGCTGGCAACTTTCATCTGGGTGTCTCCTTGGTTGTTGTAGTTACAGTTGTTTTAGAAACAGTCGGTTTGCATACACACAGTGGTACGATGAAGGCCATAGCTTGATGGTAAAGTCACGGTGAGGCATCTTGTCTTGTCTGTGTACACATGTAGAAAATAGGATCAAACTTCTGACAAAGAACGTCTCACTTCACTTTGGTAGCGACAGCAGCCTTGTGTCCTTCTTCATAAGTGAAGCTGCGTGTGTATTGAATGAGTTTTGATTCACCAGAAGAGGAAACAACATCCAAACAATGATGGTTGAGATGGATGCAGCTGTAGCTCTTTATGTTTTCATGTATGTATGGTGCCATGGTGGTTGCTTGTTGTGTTTGAGTGCAGCGACCTTTATCATAGTCATCTACTTCCCCTTCAGGCTGAAGTTTACTTGTGCTGAACGCCAAGGCATACTGATACACTGCAAAAAAGAAAGTCTGAATATAAGATAAAATACTAAATTTGATGGAAAAATATATTAAAACTAGTGAAATGATCTGTCCATGCAGCAAGATAATTTCACTTGACTAGAAATCTTGAAATAAGACTAATAAATCTAAAAACAAGATGGCCTTTATAAGTTTTGAGTGAAATATACTGAATATGAGCAAAATAATTTAATTTCATGCTTCTTATATTCTTCATTTTAGCAAATTGAATGAAAAATATCATTTTTTAAAGTCAAAACTACTGAGAATTAGAGAAGTATGATTAAGATAATTCTTGATTCAAGTGCTCTCATCTTGAAATAAGCATAATCCATAGTAAAAGTTAAACCAGAATCTTAAAACCTGTCCTTGATTTAAGAACATGAATCCTCACGTATTCTACAGAAACTTAAAAAGCAAATGAGAACTTTGAGGTATTGGTTGTGTGCCATGTTTTACACTTTCTGAGCATGGGTTTGTAAAATTCTTAGCTGTTTGCTAAATAAACTGTGTCTTAAAAAGATGATTTTTTGTGTCGCTCTGAAATCAAGCAACTTGAGGTCGAGCTAAATCTTGAAACAAGTTTTAATGTTAAGAAATTACATGTGAGAAAACCAAAGTAACTTGTTTTAACAGTTATCCACTCATTTTAGGATTCTCAGACCAATTAAGACAAAATTGACACGTTCATGCTTTTTTTTTGAGATCTAACATAGTTTTAAATGCTAAAAATAAGTTTAAAAAAAAAACATTAAAACAAGATGTCTCATTTAACATGTTTTAAAGTAAGATTTTAAATCTTGGCAAGTGCAAGATTTTTTGCATTGTACCTGCTGAGTCTTTCCCAATTCAACTACAGCAGGAGAACGATCGCATTATTTTAGTGTCTTGATCAAGCTACACTTAGGCCTTTTTCTATCAGACTAAACTGTTTACATGCATTTGAAAAGTCTGACCCCTCGTAGATTAATCTCATAGTCCAATTTCTTAAGCTGCATGTAAACACACTAGTTGTTGTCACAGTAAGAGGCAGGGCTTGTGGGGGAAAACAATCCTTTTCTGCAAATGTGTAGACTTTAAACTCAGATGCTCATGCAAACAAGCTGCTATACCCTTCACTGAATCAACACTGAATAAACACACCACTGTTTCAGTGCCAGCCTAAGATAAGTAAAAACATGTTTACCTGTCAATTTTGTACTTTTTATGCTAAAGTTATTGCATAATTCGAGCGGAGATTGTTGTTGTCTCATTCATTTCAGCTGTTTGTTAGCAGTGATTCAGAATGTGTGACGTCCGTTTATGCACTGATGATGGATGTTTTTGAATATTTGTATTAAGGAAAGGTGTATGTATGGCTTTGTGACTGTAATATTATTTTTTGTGTGTTGCAGTTTCACAAAAGAAAGAAAGAAAGAAAGAACGAATGAAAAAATGAACTGGAACAACTCAACTTTAATATACATACCTAAGCCTTATTTCCATCTCCTGGTGTTTATTTAAAGAAAAAAATGTTTACCTATCTGCCAAGCTGGGGAATCTCTGCAAACTTACTAGTGAGGGCAGAAAAGCGAGGTTTCAACAATTTTAAAAGAGCAAGATCAAAATATTGTCCATCAGATAGAAAAGACTAGGCAAGTAATCTTTTTTTTTTTTATGAAACTGTACATTCATATTCCATTTACTGTGCATAAGAACAAACACTCACTCTTTAACATTATACCTAGCAGTTTGTTTTCCCTCACAGCACAAACCATCCATGACATTTAAAGGTGTACTGACTGTTTGTTTTAAACTCTCTATTTTCTTATGTAGGCTGTCTTTGGATTTATATCAAGGAGGCATTCATGAGTAATTTCTTTCCTAATGTTGAAAAACATAAATAAATCTAAGTGCATTCACAAGGACTTTTCACAATCAACTGCTGTTCCACGTGACCAGCAGCAGGAAGTGTCAGAATGAAGGATCACTGCGTGGCTCTCCTGGTATTTAATACTGAGAGTAGTTGAGAAATCCTGCAGCATGTTGCTGTTCTTTTAGTGATACAGACATTAAACGTTCCGCTCTTGTCTGACATGGTTACTTCCTTTGGCTTCTTAGTTGTTGTTTACATTGATTGCTCCCCATGATGCATGACATCATTTATCTGGAAAAGGTAGGTGAACTAAATGAAAGGTGTATAAGCTGCTGAGATGTTGGCCAAATCAAAGTCACAAACAATCACAGTAAAAGAAAAGTGTGTTAGCATGTTAAAGGTTTGGAGTCTTTCCATTACTCAGTGTCCAGGTTTGTTAAGCAATGCTGTCAATATAAAATAATCTCTCTTCTTCAGCCTCCACCTCTCCTCTTTATCTCTTTAAAGACAGCTGCATGCTTTTCTTCTGGCTTTGAACAGAAAACAATGAAAAGCACACATCACAGTCAAGACAACATAGCTTCAGGGCAAACGCATTCAAACAACACAAACAACTCATTCGACATTTCATTAAATGAGACGTTTATCAGACTCTGATGGAAGGGTTTTATTTGTCTCTGCCAGACCGTTCTTTATGGGGTTCCTTACCTTAACTAATGGAAAAAGAAAAAAAAGGCCACAACAGCAACTGTTTCCTATTCCACAGACCTTTTTCGATCTCATTGAACTCATTAATTCAAACCCTGTGAATGTACCAAAGGCTTTACCCTCATATTCATGAACCACATACACCTTTTAAAACCACTTGTAATCAGTGGTGGGAAGTACCAAAGTAAATTTACTTAAGTACATAACTGAGAGTCTGTGCTTTACCTTGGTTTTACTTTTTTGGGGAAGCTCATTTCTTTTACTACATGGCTGAAAAAAGTAGCCATCTGAATTTAACTTAGCAAATAGGTACAAGCCTCCAATTGGAAAACTATTGCTTGGGCGATTATCTTTCAACTGGTAACACATTATTATACCCAGCTGATGTAATGAGTATTTTCTCATTTTTAAACACTCATGGAGAAAGACATATGTGGTTGAGGAAAATGTCAGTCAGTTTAACCACTTAAGAACTGGCGTCCACATATGTGGACATCACATTTCTGCCCCTCAGACCCATGAAACTTCAATTTTTAGAACTTAAATGGATCAGCCACATTTAGAAACACATCCCACCTCATCTTTTGGTGAAATGACAACCAAGCACCCTTTTTAGTGAGAAAAAAAGTGTAGTTATGAACAATAACACTCATAACTAAAGATTAGTAACTAACGAATAACACTAAAAACATAACTGCCTGGACAAAGACCAAATTTAGTTTTTATTCTTATTAGGTCTCACTGATCCTAAATAGCAAGAAGAAATAAAAAAATCACTACAGACAAAAGCTTGGGTATTAAGAGGTTAAGAAGGGTCAAATCATTGGCATCAAGCAGAGAAAACATCTCAGGAGATTGATGCAGAAACTACTAAAATTGGGTTAAGAACTGTCCAACCCTTTATTAAAAACTAGAAGGATGGTGAGGAACCAGAAAGAAATGTAGATTGGAAGAAATCCTGAATGATTGTGATCTGTGATCACTTAAATGTTTGGTCGAATTAAATCAAAGAAAAACAACAGTAGAACTCAGGAGTATGTTTAATAGTGAAAGTAAGAGCATTTCCACACACACAATGTGAAGGGAACTGAAGTGATTGGGACTGAACAGCTGCATAGCCATAAGAAAACCATTAATCAGTAAAGGCTTCTGTTTACTCAGGAGCATAGAGATTGGACTCTGGAGAAATAGAAGAAGGTCATGTGGTCTGATGAGTCCAGATTTACCCTGTTCCAGAGTGATGGGCTCATCAGGGTAAGAAGAGAGGCAGGTGAAGTGATGCACCCATCATACCTAGTGCCTACTGTACAAGCCTGTTGGGGCAGTGCTATGATCTGGGATTGCTTATCTTAACATTGCCACAAAGAATGTGTGCTGTAATAAAAGCTAAAAGCAGTCCAATGAAATATTAGAATGTCACCTTATTTTTAGTGGCAACTTTTTTCTTTTGGCCAGGCAGTGTATTTCTACTCTTGCTCTTTTCTCGCTTCCTCTGCTTTGTAGTTTGATGATCAATATTTGTTTTTGAAATCTGATCCTAAATAGTATACAGTGAAGTTATTCGGATGGTTTGTCAAAGTCATACAGAGGTGCCTGCATTGTGTGTGTTTCCAGCATTGAATGTAAAAGGACATGTTAGTCAGATCAGGCAGTTGGTCGGAGAAGAGAGATGGATTCTTTAGTTTCTTGTGAAAACTTCCTCATAAATGATAGTTGGTAGGGTGCGTTTGCTCTGTGATTTGTGAGGAAATGATATTAACTTGATGCATCATGTTGTTTTGCCATATGCTACATTTGGTTCACCTCTGATGAGACAGAGAACTTTTATTTTTTTTGTTTTTGTTTTTGTTTTGTTTCAATCATAGTGTTGTGATGTTCACGAACGAACCGTTATTTTTGAACTGCTCGTTAATATAAACAATGGGAACCGAGATGCAACTGGGATCCGTTCACACACCTTGTGGAATATTAACAATGAATCCAGATCAGACTTTAAAACCTAATCCACACGTCAATAAGGTTAAAGTCAATATTTCAAATACTTCAAACTCATATTGGTGGGATATCTAAATTCGTTCCTCCCAGTGATTATTTCCAAGATTAAATGAGTTAAAGCCAGGCTAGCTTCTTAAAACTTAATAAATATAAAAATGAGCCAAAGGAGCCAGTTTTTTGAACGGTTCTTTGAAAGGAACGGCTCACCAAGATCCGGCTCCTCTCAAAGAGCCATAAATCCCATCTTTATTCAATCATGGTGTTGTGAGAAATGCAGCAGCTCTATAGATTTTGCAATTTTGCTCTGCTGACATCTTTAACCACAGTGTGACATTTTCAAACTTTGGGACTTACATCGGACTTATAGTTTGCAGAAAAATAGTCAAATTTGGTTGAGCCTCAAATAAATCTAGGGGTGGCCTGATCCAGTATTGATAGCTCATATTGGCTATGTATCAGCAAAAAAAAAAAGAAAAAAAGTATGAGAATGCCCTGAACTGGGGAAATTGAATACATTTAAACATTTATTGAAGGTTTATTCCACCCCTGAAGACAAACAGAGTTCTATGTCACACTGTCACAGCTGATATTGTATCAGATCAATATCAATATCAGCCAATACTCTATGCTGCAATATCTGTATTGTATCAGAGGTGAAAAGGTTGTATCAGGACACCCCTATATGAATCAAATCAGTGGTAAGTTAACATTATGTTCTACATCTGCGTATTCATAAACACACACATATCCTTGTAAGACAGAACTTTTTCAAGCTTGAAACCTTGTTATTTGCTCCTTGTCTAACTTGTGATTATATGCTGTCACATTTCTCAACTCCTGTGTTGATAAGAATATTAAATGCTTAAAAAATACCCCTCTAAGGTACCTTTAGAGGAGAGAAAGGATGTGATTAATTTTCCATTAGACACCAGTTAACTGTGAACTGCTGTGATTAATTATGATTTTATAAACTAATTATTCAGCTTTAAGGTTTGTCATCCAGCTGTTTTGGAAACTTAACTGTCAGAGTCTCGCACAAAAGCCTTTTGTCCATCTGTCTTCCATGTGTCCATCTGTCTTCCATGTGTCCATCTGTCTTCCATGTGTCCGTCTGTCTTCCATGTGTCCGTCTGTCTTCTTACCAGAGCTGTTTAACCTTCAGTGTTCCAGCAGAAGCTTCTTTTTCATTCAGAGTGTGTTTCTGCATAGATGTCTGTCAGATTTCATTTCCCTCTGGAATACAAAACGCCGGCTGACACACAGTTCAGGATTAGCCGCGATGTGTGTCGGTGTCAGACCTCCTTTCCAAGCTGAACCGGGTTTATAACCTAACAGGTGT